>PVKB01003721.1:0-180531 GCA_004027205.1 Ctenodactylus gundi
AGCACAGTGGGTGTGGCCACGGATGACTGACAGGCAGGCAAGCACAGTGGGTGTGGCCATGGATGAGTGCCAGGTAGGCAAGCACAGTGGGTGTGGCCATGGATGACTGACAGGCAGGCAAGCACAGTGGGTGTGGCCACGGATGACTGACAGGCAGGCAAGCACAGTGGGTGTGGCTGCAGATGACTGACAGGTAGACCAGCAACCTGGGGGGGGGGCCGCCTGCCCCCATGTGGTAATAGGTTCTAGTCTAGATGAACTGGGGAGAGAAAGAGCTGTGTCCACTTCTTACAGCTCTGTCCTCCCCATCACCTCGAAACAGATGCCCCCGGCTTCTTCAGCTTCCACGGCAGGCTCACACGGGCAGCGCTCCACGCAGCTTCGAGGTTTCTGACCCTGGAGGAGCGCTGTACCCCTTGGTCCCTCTGGCCCTGCAGCTTCCATCTTGTAGAACTGAGCCGCCATTAGATCCCCAGCCCCCAGCAGCCGGCGGCCATCAGGGACTCTCCAGCTGACCCTGTAAGCCCACCTAAACCTAACCAACCTCCTCATAGAAAAGCACATGTTTGCTGTCGGGTTTTGTTCCTCTAGTGAAATCTGACTAACGATTAACACAAGAACCTACAAGGCGGAGCCTGGGAGAGGAGCCCCTGGGGTTTCACAAGGGAGAGCCTCGTCTCTCAGGTTCCCCTCTATGTAGGCCCAGGGTCCGTTTTTCAAAGGCTCCCCACCTCGTGTAGGTCCAGGGACCTTTCCTCCCAGGCTTCCCCTTGGAAGGGGAAGCCCGGGTCCCTCCCTTATCAGACTTCATATCAGGTAGGTCTAGGGGCCTGCTCTCCCAGGCTCTCCCGTGGGTAGGGCCGGGTCCCTCCTCTCCCAGGCAACCCCGTGGGCAGTCTAGGTCCCTCCTCTCCCAGACTCCCCAGTGGGCAGTCTAGGGGCCTGCTCTCCCAGGCAACCCCGTGGGCAGTCTAGGTCCCTCCTCTCCCAGGCTCCCGCGTGGGTAGGCCCAGGTCCCTCCTCTCCCAGGCTTCCCTGTGGGTAGGCCCAGGGGCCTCCTCTCCCTACTCCTTTATCTTTTCATTTCATGGGATGAAAACTACTTCTACCCTTAATTTTTCTCAAAGTAGCTTGCTCCTGGGCTGTTCTCATTGGCAAACAGAAATTCTGAAACAATGATTTCGAAATTTTATTTTTATATATTCACCCTATCACTTAATGCTCAAAATAACGATGTATACAGATAATATATAGTCTTCATTTGATAGATGATTTGAAATCACAACTGAAAATGCATGTCGGAAAATATTTGAATAGTTTCTTCAAAACCGTGATTAAAGATAAATCTTAGATTAAAAATTTTAAATCTGAGAATCTGGGCTGTCTAGGTTAGTTCAAATGCTAAGAGAAATATAATGGAAATGCTAATCAAGTAGTTGATGACTAATATTGAGTGTGAAATGTAAGGAGGAATGCATATGATGAATTTTCCACCCTGCATAAATATGTAAATCAGAAAGAATGATGACTTTAAAGTTCTAGAGGAGATCTATAATTCAATTCTAGAGGAGATTTTCAATTTAGTTTTAGAGGAAATCATTAACTTGGTTTCAGAGGAGATCTTCAGGTTAGCTGTAGAGCAGATCATTAATTTGGCTCCAGAGATCTTTATGGTGGTTCCACAGGGAAACATTCTGGGAAATTCTCTAGAAGTGCCTGTTTACATGAGTCTGGTCAGCAGCTTTGAGTATCAGACTCGTATTGGTAGAGCTTTCATGAGAGGAACATACACCTGGCATCTCCTGCAAGAATAATGGACGAAGCTCAAGAATGAGCCAAAGCATTAGCACCCAGTGAGTAGTTTAGAGACCAAGCCCAGTACTGGTGAACGCCCTCCACACAATATTCACGGCAAGGGGTGACACCTCCAGGTTAGTAGTGGGAAAGCAGAGCTTGGACAGCCGAGATAAAACACCAAGACGTCACAGCTAACGCGCAGCAACATTACTAGTACGAAGTCTCTCTGCATCAAAAATGCAAAAACTCATGTTAAAAAAAATCTACGTGAATTAATAATACTGGAGAGGGTAAAAGTGTAGATAAGAATTGGACTCAAGGATACCAAGGACGAAGGAGTCCCCAGCTGACGGGGAAACAGAAGCATGTATGTGGGCGATGCGGTCTGCCATAACAGCCACGTCACGGGAAGCGGATCAGCAGGGGGCAGGCAGGACGAGCAGGGAGAGACACACACGCAAGCAACAGCACTCACCGGGTCTGGGCGGAGCCCGTGAAAAATAATTCATAAAAATTTAAGGTCTAAGTATAAAATATGTAGGTAATTGATGTAAAATCACAGGCAAATACTTTGAGCTTTTTAATATTATTCACTTGGCAAACATTAGGTGTAATTTTCTTTCTATTACACAAAAAATAGCTTTTGGAACCTAAAAATTAGACTACATTAAGAGCGGTTAAATTGTTTTTGCTTTTAGATTATATTAAATCTGAGACACAATCATTAGTTTCTGAATTGGTTAGTATTTCTTTCGTGTATAATGAGGACGTTAATACTAAATGTCTTCTTGCAATCAAATATATGCATTGCTTCATTTGAAGTCTGCATTACTGAAGGGCAACATTAAGGCATTTTTCTAACTAAATTCACCAAGAGTATCAAGCACAGTCTAAGAAACCAGCTTCTGGAGTTTCCTACCCACAAGAAGGACTTGTAAGAACAAACCACCAAAACACAGAACAACAGCACGGGGGCGTGGAGGGAGTGGAGGACGCGGGAGGCTCTCACTGGCGAGGTGACACGCTGCTCAGCCACAAGCCTGTACGCTGCCACCACCTGCTCCCACAGAAGCCCCAGCACAAAAGTAGGGACACTGTCCCTGGAAATCCGGCAGCCAGGGTGCCACCCTCACGTATTTGAAGCATAACTGAAAATAACCACTTCCTGTAATATTTCATGTGTATGGCCACTGTATGTGTCATCATAAACTTAATTCTTTTTAATTCTCTAATGTCTAACAGTTAATACAAGAGCAAACTTAAATGTATATAAAAGCTTGAACCATTTAAATGGCAAAAATATTCATGGGACATTATTATTAAAATATACTATGAAATTATATAATATTTTAATAATATATTGTAAAGATATCATATTGTAAATATATTATTAAAATCTTTTATTGAACATACACATAAGTTCAGGAAAATGTTCACAAGTTACAGCTTATAAAATCGTCATGAAGACACCGATGGCCAGCCAGCCAACGTCCAGATAAGGAGACCCACTGCGGCCAGCACCCCACTCCAGCAAGAGCTGTCAGGTCAACCCCATCTCCTCCAAGGTGCTCCAGTTTGTGAAAAGTTAATAAAAATGGGTGTGTAGTGGGAGGGGCAAAAGGAGAGTGGGAAAGCCCTTGTCACCTTGACAGGATATGTATGTGCACAAAATGCTCAACTACATTGTAAACCTTTAATTTTGCACTTATTCATGTCAATAAAATGGGAAAAAATATTTAAAAGTAGTAACTTTGCTTATTCGAATGCCAGCCAACTTAAAAATTTTATATTACAAGCGGATGTTGTTTTGGATCACTGAAGTCTACAAGCACACAGTAAGTAAAGCAAGACCAGTGGATTCCCCACCACAGTATTGAACACATTGAGTGCCAAGGCGCCCAGCCACCTCCTCAGACTCAGGACCACATGAAGCTTCCCTGGCTCCCCGTCATTCCGACACACAAAACCAGGAGACTGCGGGGACTTACTGAGGCAGGACAGACGGGTTTCCACAGATGCGGATCTGTCTCTGTTCTACCCACGTGCCACGAGCAGCACGTGCCTTATGCCATGACTTCCGCATGGCGTCCCTGCGGGCTCTAACCCAGGCGTCTCTCGGGCCTGGAGGCGAAGCAAACAACTCACTGTTTGGGAAGCTCCGGGAACTCGGCCTCCGCTCTGTTCTTCTCTACCACTGGCTCCGCCGTCGTGAGAACCAGGGCCGCACAGGAGACCACAGAGTGGTGGGAATCCTCCCGGCACACTGTTTAAGAAAAGGACAGTGAATGTCAGAATTATTTACCGACAATTCTCACTAGCCCATTCCTCTCTTCTGCTGTAAGCCAAATAAAAGTGAGGATCTACTAAAACACAAATTATCACTAAATCACCTGAACTGTCATGGTCCTGGCCGCCCGCCGTCTCCCTGCTCTCTCCCTCTATGACTTCAGGTATTATTTTCTTTTTATCCAGCCCACAGTATAAAAGGTGATCTCAACATGTTAAATTCCCTTTCAATAAAAGCTTGTATTTTTCCCATTTTCTTTTGTTTACAGTTAACTTGAGTATTTTGTGCACATACACATCCCAGCAGAATTAGAAATCCTCGCCTCTCCCTTCTGATCCTCCCACAGCTGGCCCCTCCCCACCCGTTCCCACTACCCCCCCCATTTAGTTCTGTGAAATGACTCTGATCTGGGTTTCTCACATTAGAGAAACCAATAACACTTAACCTTCTGCATCTGACTCACTTCACTGAGCATGATGGTCAGAGAATAAAACATGCAGACATCACGCCTGTGCAGTTAGTGATTCTTCAGATGGGCCCCCTGGTCAGCCAGCTCTGGACTCAGTGGCTGGCACACGACCAGGCCCAAGTCCCCTGCGGGTCCGCTGCCATCTCCTGCAGCTCGGAACTTCATGCCTAGCATCGTTTACAGCACCAAGAAGGATATCTGCCGAGGTCTGACCTTGGTGTAGGTGGCCCCACACAGCAGGGACGCACTCTTCTACGGGTCACCTGCTTCACTCATGGCTTCTAAGGCCCCTCCTAACAGGAAGTTTGTTACCCTGTATGTCCATCATCCACTGGACAGCAGGCCTAGTTAAGTACGCTGGGGCAAACAGACCACCCCAGATATGAGTTATTTCCACTTTGGGGCTATTTCAAATGCCTAAGAACATTCTTGTAATTCCTGGTGCTCTGGCTGAACAAATAGATTTAGATCAAGAAAAAAAAATCTAGAAACTAGTATTTTCTATGACATGCCCCTGTGTTTTTGTTCTGCTATAACAGATCGCTGAAATAAGTTTTCTGAACTGAGCAGACTAACTGCATTTCCAGCCACTGAGTTTCAGTTCTTCTACATCCATAATGTTTGACTTTCCAAGTCTTTCCTCAATTCCATGTTAATACTGTAAGAATCTCCTGCTACTGCTGAACCGGCCTTGGTTATCCTGGAGCCTGGGGGTCAGCGATACCGGTCAGGGCAGTTGGCTTCTCTGAGCAGGACCCCAAGGCCACCGTCCAGGGGCTGTCCCCCGCGGGGCTCCTGTGGAGGCCCCCCACGTGCTGTGAACGCAGAGCCCTTCCTGGCCAGCCTGCCGCCCTCCCTCCCCCCCCCCCCCTCGGGCTCTGCCAGGCTCCCAGCTCTCGGGGAGACGTGGGGCGCGGTTCGGGCCCACTGGGGTATGTCCGCTCCATCAATTTACAGTCACCTTGTTATAACCTCGAATATCCGGCCTGCCGCCTAATCTGCCGCTATCAGAGAGCGCGGCCTCGCGCCGTCCTGGGCGGGGAGGCATGGACGGGCGTGGGGCGAGATTAACAGAGGACAGGCGGCCCAGGGCCCGGGAGGCGCCCACCTCGCAGCGGCCCGCGGGCGCGCGCGGGCAGTGTGGCACGCCCACGCTCCGCAGCAGGTGCCCGCGGGCCGCAGGCGCAGCCCTCGCTGTCTACGCGGCGGGAAGGGGGGGGCGCAAGCGGCCACGTGGCCGGCCACCGCCAGCCGCCCCCGAGACCTAAGGTCACCCGTGAGCACCTGCGGCACCCGGCAGCGGGCAAGAGTTTGAGGCCAGGGCCCACCCTGCCTCCGCCTGCTGAGCACGGAGCGGTGGACGTGGACGCACAGGCCCGACACGAGGCCCGGCCGGAAGTGACGCCCGGCCGTGGGGAGACGCAGCGGCCAGAAGAGGGCGCACGTGACCCGGGAGGCCAGCGGCGGCGGAAGAGCAGGGTCACGGCCCCGGGAGGAAAGGGCAAGGAGGTCACTGGGACCCCACCCGCCCAGAACGCGCGGCGTCACCTCGCTGCTGCCCCGTCTGAGCTCTGCCGTCGACGGGCACAGGCGGCCCCCGAGGGCGGGGCTCACGTGAACGTCCTCCGGTGTCGCGGACACCAGCGCTGGCGGTCCGGCTTCAGTGCGGACGGGCCAGGGTGTCCCGTGTGACACCAGCAGAGCGGCTGGCTTTGCTTCTCCAGCTACCCTTGTGGGACCTCTGAAACAAATCCACACGACCCGTGAGAGGACAGCAGCGCAGAAGGCCGCGGTCTCAATGTCACGCCTACGGGTGAAGGGTCGGACTGGGAGGACCGCTGCTGGGGCCCTCTTCTGGGACCCTCGTCACTCATCAGGTATCTGCTGAACTACTGGTGGATTCCAGTAAATACGGCTCTTGGTAGGAGTCTACTGTGAGCGGTAAAAAATGCCCGCCTACGCCTGGTGCCCCACGCAGCCTTGACTTCTCCTGGGAGGGGCGGTATCAGGTGTTCAGGCAGGAGGAGCTGCCTGTGCTCCGTGAAAGTACCTGTGTATCAATTTCAATGGGGGAAGAGAGCTGAGTTATTTCAGAAGAGGAAAAGAGAAATACGCAGAGAGAAATACTGCAACCTGTACACGGAGGAATTGGAAAAACACGTATTTCCATGCAGGCTATTTTCAGCATCCCTGCTTAACTTTTATGATTAAGGAACGATTAAAGCTGCCTTAAAAGTCCTGAAATTAGGGAACAGCCTGGGGTGAACCTGCGGCGAGGCCAGGAAGGCCGATGGGGGCTGACGGGCAGCAGAAACCAGCACCAGCTTCACCCTAACGGCCCATGCCAGAGCTGCAGCTGCAGAGAGAATCCTGAGGCAAGGGTGAGATTGGGGGGGGGGGGGGGGACAGGCTGCAGGGAACAGCCGAGGACTGGGCCAGGGCCCAGGCCCCGCGCGCCCTACTTTCATCCACCAGCCAGCCAACCTCCCCCACCGAGGGAACCCAGGAACGCTGGTCTGGTCTGCCTGGATCCCTGACCCTGCAATCCCAGCTATGAAAGAGTATAAATCAGTCCTGCGAATGCACTCAAGCCCTGGTCAACCCGTCCACCTGGCCAGCCCCAACCACACAGGAGTGAGTGCACCCCCGCAAAGGGCTCCACAGCCTCCCCTTGAGAGAACTGAGTGGGAAAGAGGACTCGGGGGAATCCTGGTTGCAGTCTAAATTCAGGCATGGTAGGAGCTCAGTCTTTTTTTTCTTTTTTCTTTTTCTTTTTCTTTCGCCTGCTGTTGCTTTTTGAGAGCGCTCTGGGGGCAGTGGTGTGCCAGTCACAACCCAGGACTGAGCTACGGCTCTTCTCTCCACAGGATCTCACCGAGGTACGTCAGGCTCTCCCACTATCTCAGAGGTGAGCCAAGTGAGCTTCCCAGTTCGGACCTAAGTTAGACGCAAGCTCCCGGCACCCACCACCACACTCTAAACCCCCTCCTCCCCTCTCTACTTTCTCCCTTGCTCACATTGACATCTCCACTCCCTTCCCCGTCCCTGTGATTACACTAACACCTGTCAGCACACACGTGTTTACCCGCTCTCCTGCTCTCCTAGAACACACACCTGAGATGAGTGTGTACCTGCAGTACGGGCAGGAGCCGGGTGTGGCTTTCGCTTCTGGTACCCGGCGCTGACCTGCCGTCTCCCCCTCGCCCACGGCTGTGTAAGGAGTCTTTGAACCTTAGCACTCTGCCAGCATGGCACTTGGTCCCCACCTTCTTCACGCTCCAATCCGATTTCCTTCCCTCTCCTCCCTACCCTCACATGTAACCTCTCCAACCTCCTCTCACCCATCCCTCCATTTTGGGGACAGAGATAACTGTCACCAAACCCTACCTATATTTTTATCCTTCTTTCCTATTTCCGCTTTTAGTTTCTTTTTCTTTTTTCCCTCTGTCTTCCTCTATATCCTAGCCTTCTCCTAGCCAGTACTCATGATTGTCTTCCGGGATTACTGAAAAAGTTATAAACATCCTAACGCAAGTTTCACATCAAATACGGACAGCCAACTGGTTCTGTACTGAGAGGGACTGGTCCCCCTACCTTGGAGTTTGCTTAGGTGCCTACACACCCAATCACAAACAAAGCCAACATGACATCACAGGAATAAAGCTACAAAGATCTCCACAGTAGTTTGGGAGATTCCTGCCCCATCTACAACCCTGAATGCAGAAACACTACAGTTATGAGAAAACAAGGCAACATCATGTCCCCCAAACTGCATAATTTCCCGAAAGCTGATATCAAGGCTCAGAAAGGAGGAGTTTCCAGACAAACAGCTCCAAAAAAAAAAAAAAAAAAAAAATCACACAGTTAAAATGTTTAAAGAGACATGGAAGAAGGATGTTCAGTGAGCTTGGGGAAGACATACGTGAGCAATTGAGTGCTTCGGCTCATACATGGTGGATGAGCCTAGGGACAATACAAAAGAACAGACGAATAACTTTTGGAAAGGAGGTAGGACATAAAAATCTATGTTGGTGAATAATGTGAGTTTCTCAAAGGGACTCAAGTGCAAACCCTGGAAAGGAAAACTCAGATGAAGCTTTGTGAGTAGATAGGATCAGTCAGAAGCCAGAAACCTGGGACTTCTGAGTAAGGCCTTTGCTGTGAAACCTCAACTCATCCATATGTAAAATAAGAGAAAAACCAGAAGATTAGGTAATACCGCTGGATGACTCTGCAAGAATTAACTAAGGAAAACTGGAATCCAAGAGTTTCTAAAATGAGAATCCAATAGTGTAGTAAATTTATTCATCAAATATTCCATCACTAGGTGATGTCACAGCAAGGCTGACGGGCAAGTTAAGCCCCATTTCCTTCTAGACAGATGGGTCTCTGCCAAGATGGAGGAACCACCACAGGATTCTCAGTAAGTCCCCTGTGGACGTGGGAGAGCCACCCTATCAGGCAGTTGTCACCAACCTGAGGTGGGAATCAGTGATTACAGGAGTGTGTAAAAACAAGGCGAACCGTGGCGTCGCCCTCAGGACTGCTTATCCCAAGATGTGTTCCTAAGCTCTAGTCTCTTATTTTGAGATAATTATAAATAAAGAAACCAAAAATAATGAAATCTTATAGGGACACGAGTCAGAAATGGGCAAGTCTCCTAGTGGAGGAGAGCTCACATCTAGGTTTAAAACTGAGGCGTCAAAGCCAGGCGTGCGGCACATACCTGTCATCCCAGCACTCGGGAGGCTGAAGAAGGAGGATTGCTGTGAGCTCGAGGTCAGCCTGGGCTACGCTGTGAGTTCAGAACCAGCCTGAATTAGACAGTGAGACCCAGTTTCAAAGACTAAAAAAAAAAAAAAAAAAAAAACGAGGGTCTGATCGATGTGCCACATAGCCTTTCACTACACGCCCAAACACGGGCCCTTACGTGAACAAACTTTCCACTATTCTCCAAAAGGTTTCTTTTAAGACTTGTAATAGACTGAAGTGCAAAACTTAAAACACTGAAAATCCACCCCGTCCTGTGGTTTGCTCTATCGAAACCATTTACTTCATTACTGAGTTTCCATCATTTTAATTTATGAACTCAAATTCAAGTCATTAAGAAAGCAATACATTTTATGTTTTGATAAACTTAGCAAAACTGCCAAAAATTTATCACGAGAAGTATTTTCCCCTTTCATGTAATATGAAAGCATTAAGATGCCTGGAGGTGCCTGCAGTCCAGGCAGCTCATAAGCAGGGTGCGCTGACACACGTTTACACGCGGCCTGCCTCCTTTGTACTTGATGTATTTGAGGCCATCACTCCAGCTGATCAGAATAATGTACCACTGGCGAACAGGCTCTCGTTTTAAAGGAATCTGCTTTTGACTTGATACAGAGTCCACTTTTCTGTTTTCCTTCCCAAATGCCCAGGGACCGCATACCACGTCACAAACCAGCTGTGAGACAGCCAGGCAAGAGAGCAGTACGAAGCTCATCTAACAGACACTTCACCACAGCTCCGTGGCACACACAATTCCAGGCACTATCCGTGTGTTCAGGGCCCCAGTGCTTTCCTCAGGCCAGGGTCCATCTCCAAGGCCACACGGCAGGAAGCGGCACACCCAGAATTAATCCGTCCCTAGTTCCCACGATGCTGAGTATTTACACGCAACTCAGTTCAATATTTCAAACATTCTGAAACCAGAGGTTAATTTAGCAGTATTTCAGGTACCGTCTCGTTGCTGGGACATGATATCCAACATTCACAACGTTCCATGTTAGTGCACAGTTTCATGAGGTCTCAGTCCCCTCACAGATGGCCCGCCATGGTGGAAGGGCTTAGCAGAGGCCTGGCTGGGGGAAGCTGTTCACCCCCTGGCAGTCAGGAAGCCCAGGGAACGAGGGAGGGTGGACAGTGAGCCCAGGGTCAGGATGAGAACCTGCCAAACCTCTGCTGCTAAGGGAGACACGTCCTCTCTAGGAAAACAGATGTCATCCCAATGTCATCTCGATGTCAATGTCTTGCTCTCCTTCTAACACAGCATCAGAGAACTTAAAAGAGAAGAATAGGCAAAGGCTCCCGGGTCCGTGGGAAGTTCCCTGTGCATCAAATTCTTCAACTGATTTTTAGAAATTGAAGAATTTGTTCCTGCCCTGCAGGCCAAAATCCTATAGAAAGAAAGGTTTTTGTTGTTGTTATTGTTGTCTGTACTGAGGCTCCTTGCAACCTGAAAATGGGGAGGGAGTGGGGGGAGGGGAAGAACAGGTGCCAGCCAAGCCTAGGAAAGACCAGACTAACAGGCAAGGCGATAGGAGAAAGCTTGACCTTCGAGATACACGAACAACAGGACGTCGAGGCCCAGACACGAAACAGAAGCCGAGGAGAAGCAGCCATGAGTCAGGTTACTGCCAACACCTTAAGGACCTTCTGAGCCACTCTCACATACCAGCCCTTGGGTCCTGACCTTAACAGGAATGTTATTCATCATTAACCAAGGAAACAACATAATTAGTTTTGTGCTTTCAGCAAATTTCCAGGTGATGTGTGCTTCCAGGGAAGAGGTGTACGTGGGGGCTGCTGACGTAGCTCCCGAAATAAAGAGCAGGAGATCTGGGAGGTTCCTCTCGTGGGCATGGCCAAGTGGCCTCCCAGGAGGGGAAGGGTGGCACGCTCGCACCGAGAGCACGGCTCTCTGGATGTACAGTCTGCCTCTTCAGGATGAAACAGAATTTCCAGTAGATTGCAAGAGCCTAAAAGAGCGTGAAAATGCAGCCGGGTAAGAAAGGAGAACACACAAAAGAAACAAAGAAACTCTAATTGGAAAGTGACTTCAATTTTTAAAATATTGTGCAATCATCTTACTTATAGAGGATATAATCAAGAACTTTTTAAATGTGAAGGAATTACATTGAAATGGTTAAATATACTAACGTGAAAGCTGATGAGAGAAAAAAATGCAGAAATGGACATGAAAATGATTATGTCCAGGAAACAGGGACACAACTGAGATGTAAAAGGCCGCCTTCAATCCCTCCAGCCTTATCTCCCAGGACCTGGGCTCCGGGCTTTTTGTGGTTCACGCCCATAGGAACCTTTCATTTAGGATACATGTGTGGACAGCTATCAGGTTTATTATAAAATTTCCTCCCTGAAATTGCCTGTTTTTCAATCCATTTAATCTCATTTTTTTCTTGCCCCAGCTTTTGAGTCATTCTTTTCACAAGCCTTTCACTGTGCAATATTTTCTAGAATAAAATTGAAACTTCACCACTGAAAGAGAAAAACAGGAAAAGGTATGAATTCTATTTGTAGTGTTACCTATTTCATTATTCTTACGACTCAAAACACTTTCAGTAGGCGTGGGACAGGCAAGAACGTTCCCTGTAACTTCAAATGCAAGTCAAAATAGCCAGTGACTTTCTTGAAAGTTGGAAAGTTGGGAAGGAAACAGGCATTAAAAGAATAAATAAAAATAAATAACCTTCTAACTGCAATGCAAGAAATTAATAGGTAAAGTGTTATTTTACATTTATGTGTCGAAACTAGTATTTGATGGTTCTGTGGCCTGAACTGTGTCTGCTCCAATATTCTTATCTAAAGTTCCAATCCCCACTAAAACATATTTGAAAAGAGGGTATTGAAAGAGGTATTTAAGTCTGACTAGTGGCCTTATAAGACTTGTGGTTTAGCCTGGGGACATAGCGCAGTAGTTCCAGTACTTGCCCAGCACGCGCAAGGCTCTGAGTTCAATTCCCCAGCACCACAACAATGTAGCCAGGCACTGAAATGCATGCTTGTAATCCTAGCACTCAAGGGGCTGAGGCAGTAGGATTGTCAGCCTAGGTGACATGAAGCCAATCTGGGCTACATAGTGACTTCCTGACCAGCCTGGAATAGAGTGCAAATCTGTCTCAAAAAAAAAAAAAGTCCATGATTTAGATCAAAATGTAGAGGCAGTGCCTGGCCAGAAGGGACCAATTACTGGAGTGTGTCCTGGGCTCCCCACTTCTCTCTTGCTTCCTGGACACCACATACCAGCTACTGAACTCCTTTTGAGTCTCTGTTCCCTCCCTTGGACCTGCGCAGACCCCTGGTGACCTGCAAGGATGGGTCCCAAAGGCCCTGCACCTCACAATGGCCCCTATACCCTGCTGGCACAGGGACCCACCAGCATGCTGAGAGGAGGCCGGCCCTCCTGGACGAGCTAGGTGACAGTCCCACGGAGGCCTGGGTGACAGCCATCACAGCCACCCACCCTGGGAGGGAAAGGCCTCAGACCCCTACAGCAGAGGACACTGCCCAGGTTTAACTTCTCATTCAAACTTAGTGTGCCATGGGAAGGGACTCTACTGAACTCAGCTGCTCAATACTAGGAAAATGTATTAACACCACCAGAGGACACACCGGTAAAGGGCACTTAACAACAACAACAAAGTGTTGATCCCTCCGCACAACTTTTCATTTAATCTGTTAGTTACATGATACAGAAAAAAATCCTTGACATAAGCACCATTCCCCACGTGACATGTCTGTGGAATTTATGACTAAGTACTTAAAGGGAGTAACAGTTACAATTTCCATTCAGCTGCGGTGACCGCTGGAGGGAGGGATGGTGTCAACTTGATGGTATCATAAAATGGCCAAGGTGGAGCCTTTTACATTTATTTTATTTTTTATGTCCACACCACATCCCTTTCCCCCTTCCACCCTCTCACCCCAGCCCCATTTTCCCTCTCCCTCTCCACAAAGTCCACCTTCTTACTTTCTTTTACCTCTTATAATTTTTATGGTTTGATTTTCTCTTATTAGAGAAATTATACAACATTTAACTTTCTGGGTTTGATGCATTTCACTGAGCATAATGGTCTCAAGGTGCATATATTTTCTTATAAATGACTCAATTTGTCCTTCTTTAAGACAGAGTAGTACTCATACAATGTTCAGGAAATAAGGACAAAACTGAAATGGAAAAGGCAACATTAAATTCATTCAGTGATGTATATATCACAACTTCTTTCTCTACTGATCTGTGTTTGGGCATATTGGCTTCTTTCGAGGTGTGGCTGTGTTGTGCTTCTGGGGCAGGATGAACAGCTTAGCAGCTAAGGCCCCTCCCTATAAATCGTGCTGCTATAAACAGGGATATGGGGCAGAGCTTTTGCTCTGGGCATTGACTAGGCAGCCCAGCCAACAGACTGAAATCAAATGGAGAGGAAAGTGAAAGGACATCATCAGAGTCTCTCCTGGGGGGGTGGGGGGGGGCTTCAGCCTTCACCGTCATCTCCAAACACTGACCCACTCCTGTCTTCGTGGGTTGCTCTCCCTTGCAGATTTGCTCTGGTCTTCAGACCTCCAACACCGCCTTGGGTCAACGATCCACAGCACAGGCGCCCCCTGGGTTCCCTGCAGTCTCGGGCTGGTAGTCTGCATCTCACACCTGAGCAGGCAGTGTATCCACCAGCTCCAACACGCACACGGCCATTTTGGACTCTGGTTCTTAGGCCTTGTAAGCCCTCCAAATCAATTCCCCTTCATTTATTTATAATGTCTATTAATTCTGCTTCTCTCAGAACTCCAACCAACACAGCAGTGTATAGGTTAATACTATGAAACCAGAAAATAATACAAGCAGCTGAGGGTAGACGCACACGTACACACACACACACACACACACACACACACACACACACACACGGTTGTGAGGGAAAAAACCCAATCTGATAATGTGCTGACTCTCGCTTCAAATTTAGAAAGCACCCAGAGCCAGCCTTGGAGCATTTGTGCTACAGCAAGCGCAGAGACATAAACACTTGTTCTACCACCCAAACAGCACACAATTAACAAGAGCACGATGCAGTCAAGTCTTGAGCTATGCTCAGGTGACACTCATGGCAAGACCTACGTCCCTTAAATAATATTTAACCTACAATTGCTGTAGTCTCCTATCCCAGAATTTGGAACCTGCAAACATAAAGGGGGAGGGAAAGCAAGTGCTTAAAACAAGTGGCTGTGAGGACACAGTGAAGCCCCCCACTGGCACCGAACCATGCTCCCAGGGGAGGGCCAGCTGGACCAGACTCCCGTTCACCGTCCTCCCTTCTGGAGACATATGTCAAAGCTACATACTGTTAGGAACCATGCTATGCCTGGATCTGTCAAAGAGACAGTAAGCACTAAGCAGCAAAACAGACAATCTTCCAAAAGCGATCTTTTAAAATTTATGGACTAGAAAACATTCCGTAAAATGATACATCAGTATAACTACCACCGGATACGATTGCTTTCTACAGAGGTTGCCATGTAATGGACAGAAGCCTGCCTACTTGCCATGTGTATCATCAGCTGTGATCACTGCCCACTTCTTCCATCAGCCCTACAGGTGGCTTAGCCTTATGTGTTCCATTAGTTAGCTCTGAGTTAGCTGGCTGGGATGGCTGACAATCAACACATGGTGCTAGAAGAACCAAGGCAGCAACGTAATGTCACACAAGGCCACGGAACTCACAAACCAATCTAACTAGTCACCGTCCACACTAGTTTCATCTACTTTAACTAGACATACAATACAACGTATTCACAATCTACCTACTAAGTCCACTTGGGCCAGGAATATCCTGGGCTCTGAAAAGGCAACAATGAACTAGACAGCAAAATCCAGGCCCCTCCCAGGAACATGAGGAAGGCAGTAGCTACACCATTCAGTCACTAGTGAGAAGATTGTGTTTCTGTAGGTTTTTTTGAAAGGTCTCAAGAGAAATTCTCTCAGAACTTTGTTCTCTATATCTGTGCAACACTAAAGATAATCAACTACTGAAGTTATTAAACACAAAACAAGGCCTCTTTGACAGCTGAACCTTTTGTTAAAAACCAGACTGTAAAGCTATATTTGCAATTTTTCTTAAGATGTCTTCTTTCACTTCCAACACAAGGCAGGCGACGTAATCATGTGACAACACCGTCCTCCACCCTCCCACCCCTTTTCCTCTTCCTCCTCCCGGCCCTTTTCTGGCACCACCTTTTAGGCTGAGCAAAACAAAAATTAAAGGAATCATGGGTCTTCACTGAGGAAATGACATCCACCCCACCGGGCGTGTCTCCCAGGTGAGGGGACATGGTCGGTTCGTCTTTAGGTCTGCAGAGCTGTCAGTTACGTAGTAAGTTTCACTGTGTAAAAGAAGAAGCGTCACATCATTTACACAACGGTCCTCCTCACTCTAAGTCAAATACATTATTTAATTATCTTCTATGAAAACAGCCACTCTAGAACTTTGCATATGAATAGCTTCTCACCCTCGCTACTGCTAGCTCAGACGCTGAGCTTCCAAAGCGAGGAAGCAGCATCTCCCAGCCCACTTCACACCAAGCACTCAGCAAAAGCAGGAGGACTACAGCAGAGGCTAACAGGGCCGCCCTGGCCAGAGCTGCCGTCATCAGGACAAGTCGTAGTATTTTTATCACACAGGAAAGAAGTTCTGAGTTCCTAAGCCACGAGCTACTCTTAAGTTATGTATGCTGCTAGTTCCATAAGGAAAGCAGAAACATGGACAACTCAGTCACAGCGCAGAGAACCATTCTGTGCTTGCGACCACCCACAACGACTCTACCTGTTCTCGTGAATCTAAGAAGAAGGGGTAGGGGAAACACACACAATGATATCCACACCAGCAACAACAAACGTGGTAACGGTTAGTCCTCCTGAAGGACTAGTTACTTGACAGGACACTAACTTCTCATGGTTTACTGAATTCTAGATTCTGACAAATGATTTGTCCCCCAACTTTCTAAATGATATGGACGTAAGTGTACATTTCTGTCACTGCAAGGTCCATAAAGTATGCACAATTAGGTAGGGCACGCCCATGAGGCGAAGCAAATGCCAGGATGAACTGAGGACTCTCAGCCTGCAAAGATCTGGAGCTGCCGCTGCACTCCCAAGTCCTCCCTGAGACATCCTCGGGAATATTACGTCTGAAATGCTGCTGAGTGCTTCGGAGAGAAAAAAGCAACAGTTGTTTCAGGCTCCGTAACTTGACAGGATAATATTCAAATCTCTTGACAGGAGAAGTACGTTACATGGATTCGCGAGGCTCCAATTTTGGCATGAAAATAATGCTTGAACAGTTCAGCTCTGGGAGATATGTGTGCTCGCTTGTACCCTGTGTCCTGGAGCAGAGGCCTCACAGTCCTTCCCCTGGCCATCTCCTCCAGACAAGGGGCCTACGGCTGCCCCAACACCTACCAAACTTTCACAAATGACCAGTCTACCACTAGGTTCTTTCCCTAAAGGATGCTCATTAATTATCTGAAAAGATGATTAATCAAAAATGTCCTGCATGATGAATAACAGTGTCCGAAACTCAGCTTGTAATTCCAGTATCAATTCCAATGCTGCAAATATCACTTATTCATTCCATACTATGCTTATTAAGTATCTGAGACAGGCCTAGGAGAACATGTGTTCTTTTTTATTCTAAATTAAATTTTGGTTAAAAAAAACTACACTTGATCAATTTTTACTCTTTTGATGAATATATTTTTCAAATATTACGTGTAGAAGAAACATGAGTTTTTAGAATCCATTCTCTGCTCCTTAGCAGACAATTTGTCTTAGATTATCAATGCTGTGTGTTTGACAGACACTGGTACCCACCACTGTCTTTCATACCCCTGGTCTGATCAGCTATCATATAATACGGCATTGCAGTAGTGTCAGCTTTGCCATGTCACTGTCCGGATCATGGGCACCAATATTAGCAAACAGAAGCCAAGAATTGTGTCTTTATTACCTAACACATCAAAAAGATGCTAGAACAACTTCAAAACTGTGGCATTTGTGGTAAGGTGGCAAAAACCTGAATGAAGGGCTATGAGAAAAACACCTGCCTGGTGATATTATTCCAGACGTGGCCTCGGGCCGGTGGTCAGAAGGGCGCATGCCAGCCTCATCCCTGCAGTCCTCCTCTCTCTGACTTACTGAAAACAAGAAATGGCAGAACCATGTCTTTAAAGCACGGGGAGAGCTCTCTGGGCGCAGGGCCACACCCTCTCAGAGACCCATCTCTGCCGGCAGAGCAGCGGCTGTCTTGCCGTGCGCCCACAGGATTCCACCCTGCTGTACCTGCACTTCTGGGGCAAAGGGAGCAGAAAACCCTACGGATGCTAGGAAGCAGCGCCCGGGTCTTCTCCAAGCTAGTCTTCCCCCCAATTCCCCTACACCCAGGAAACTGATGTCTCCCCACAGACTAACACGCAAAGTCTACGATACTTAGCATTCCACCAGCACAGACACCGTAAAAATTCACTAATGTTTACTCTTCTCAAAGATCGTGTTCGTATGTATTATATGTTTATATAGTCCATATGTGTATGTATACATACACTTCGATCTGTTAACAACCTTCCATTTTTCCCCCAGAATTTAAATTTCGTGAAGGCAGTGATAAGACATTGCCTAATATACAATCCGTTGAGTAAGTCTTTTTTGAGAGAATTCCTCTCACTTAATAATGACTTCATGCAAGTTTTATTGAAGGCATAAAAATCGTGTTTTGCGTTTTTACAATAAAAAAGAAGTCTATGAAAAACACAAGGTACATTTTATCCTTTAACAAACCAAGAAGTTCCACGTGTTCTACTTTGACATTTGGGCAAGTGCTGGGACTTTATGCCCATTGCTCTTTAAAGACTGGTTTCCTCTCTTTCCATAGAAATAATAGGTTTTAAGTAGCTTTTTATCAGGAAAATCAGAACGATATGGTTTTTAACAGTGAGTACACATAGAAAAAATAGGAATCTAACTTTTTTAATGACAGCATCAATCTTGATCAATGTCAGGCAGGCTGAGCTACCGTGATAGATCGTCTAATATATCTTAGTATGTTTATTTTTGAGCCATCTTCACTCCTAGGTTATACTTTACAATTCTTCAGATATAATAAATTAATTACACAAGTATAGCATCCAAGTGCATGAATAAGCATCTAGCTATTTCTGAAGATGTCTTTTGTTATTGTCCTGTTCTAATCAGGCTTTGCTGCTGGATGGGGTAAACTCCTTGAACAATGCCCTTGGTTAGTTCATAGCTTTTCAGAGCACATAGAAACTGACCAGTGTTGTACAGCTGTGAGACACTGGGAGAACTGGCCCTTGAAAGGATGCCAGGTAAAACAGGGTGCCCTTTAAAAATAAATGACTTCATGGACTGTTTCAGATTGCTAGTGCCAAACAATTCTTTAGGTTATAGATCTTGCTCCAGCAGGATTGCTGTCTTTCCTGCTACACATGTAATGTATCTTACTAAAACTGTATGAAGACCAAGTCCGGTTTCATAAGACACACGACAGGACCCAACACCTTTGTGATAAACGCAGCAAAGCGTCAGAATGAGAAGACAACTTGTTCTTGGTGTTTCTGTGTCAGCCACTACAGTCAGCTATTTACAAGTCCTATTTCATTTAATCTCACAATAACTTCTTCAAAAAATGACCATATCTTATAAAAATGTGGAGATATAAATACTGACACAGCTAGGAAGTATTTAATACAGCTTTGTAAGCCAAGCCAAAACCTAAGCTGTTATCTTTTGTTGATAAGAAGTCAGATAATTGCCTGAGGAAAAAAAATGACGTATGGACCTTAACTAATATTTCGCTGTTCAATTTCCAGGTATCATTTCCTGTATACTAAGTTTATAATTTTACCTCTAAAAATTATACACCTCATAAATCTGTAGTACTCTTTAGATTTTGATGTTAATATATTAAGATTATTATATTCAGACATAACCAAGAGGCACTGGACTCAATGTACTGACATGGCTTCTACAGCAACCAAGTTCCATGAAATCACCACACTGAGCATGTGACATGCATGATCTCATGATCTCATCCTCTCAGGTAGGAAGTTTGCTTTAATTGTCCCCATTGTACAGAAATGAAAGCAGAACAGACTCAGGAACATTAATCAACGTTCTGACATCCAGCTGGTAATTAAAACTTGAAGCTTAAGTGTTTTGGTCTCAACCTCTGTGCTTCTGCCTCACCCCACTCTCTCTGCCTGTGCTGATGACTGACAGTTACTGCCCAGAAGACGCATCAAGACACGCTGGTCACCTTCTAGGCCACATCTGTCCACCTAAGTGACGGCTCACCGCACATACCACTGTGTAAGTGGGTAGGTATCTCTTACGTATTTACCACTGCATAATTTTGTAAATAGGTACAAAATTGTAAGGGCCAGAAGAACCAACTTTTGTGGTATAAACAGGTTAGACTATGAGTTAGGAAATGTAATTCTTATAAACACATCTGATTCAAACTGCTTCCATGGCTGGGTATCAATTTCTTCATCTAATACCCCGAAGACTCAAACTCAGAAGACTGGTTTCTTTCTAGCTGTGAACTCTTATGAAGGCTCTGTTTGGGCCATAAAATACAAACAGCATTAAAAAGCACACCTTGCTTCATGACACTCACGTTATTGCTAAGCTGAACATAACTGTGTCTTGCAGCTTGTTCACAGGTCCTGTTTTTGTTTTGATATGGAGAACGAATCAATGTCATTCACACTGAGCTGCATCCCCAGCCTTCGTTTATTTACTTATGTATTTATTTATTTACTTATTACTGAGTCTTACTGAATCACTATGTAGCTCAGGCTGGACTCAAGCCTGCCCTCCCCCTGCCTCAGTCTCCCCAAGGACCAGCTGGCATTTACAGGCCTGCGCCCACATACCTACCTGATACTTCACTTTCTAATGAAAAAATTCATACCAACAAACATATAAACATTTTTCCTTTACATAGAATTTTGTCTGTCAGATTTTCTTTGAAAGTAACCCAAATTAAGTTCCAGGAAAAGACAATTTAATTTATAATCGGTTTTGCTTTTAATAATGACATGACATCTCATTAATATAACCCCTTTTGCTAACATGCACGGGTAGAACACACCTTTGTGTGCGGAGGTCACCAGGAATCGTTCTGTTACTAGCACTGACTTGAGTTCCATTTGACCTATGCCCACTGCACCAAACACGGAAGTGAACATGTAATTTCTTAGTAATCTTTCACTTAACACGTACTGAAATGTGTATGTTTTGCCTTAAACAAGTTGGAAATATAATAAATCATGTAGGCCAAACAAAGCAGGTAAAATGAAGTATGCTAACAAAAATTAATTACATCCTTTGTACTTGACTGGCTTATAGGATCCAAACAACACACTCTCAATGCACATACATTGACAAAAATGCAAGCTCATTACAGAAGGCAACTACAAAGAACCCTCTAAATGCACTGGTTTCCGTGATCTAAATCTCAGGGACAAAATTCAGTGTGGACTGAAATCTTGAGTGTCATTTCTGAGGCAGCCCTGAGGAGAACAGTTAACAACCCAAGGCACTGCCCTATCAATGACATGTTTAAATCAGCACAAGGACAGCTGTCAAGCTGTAGCCGTGAATTTTCTCCAACCTTTTACAAAGATTCAAACTTAATTAAAAGCCAAAAGAATACATTTTACTAACCCTACGGTAAATATGTGATGCAAAATCCCCTCGTTCCCTAGGCTTTTACTAGAGAGAGATGCATTTCACAGAATTTGACAACAAGGGGAACACTTCCTGATTTCTTTCTTCCTAGGACATAATCACCACAGAACCTGAATTCCCAGAGATGCCTCCAGAAACAGAGTCTCCTCGAAGTCACAGCTTATTTTTGCTTTGTTTAAAAGAATAACTGAAACAAAATGAGAAGATTCACATATGATAAACTGAGAGGATAAGGCCAGTCTGGAAAATGAAGGAGAAAAATAGAAAAGGAGAAAAAAATAAAACTGGAAAAAGTACTCAAGCACGGTTTTGAGCAAAAACTTGCAAATTCAATATTGGAAATACTGTAACTACTGAAATACCAGAGTTTGAAGCTGATCACCGGCCTAAATAGAATACAGCAAATGAACTGCTTTCACATGGCTGGCTTGTAATTTTTCCAAATCCTCCTGCCATACATTCTGCCAATAGCTACCCTCGAGATCCTCATTATAAACACCTTCTCCTCCTGAGGGTCCACTCTCTGTACTTTCTAAAAAAATTATATCACAATATTTATGCAAACCCATTCAAACTACCAAAGGTCCAACATCAAGAGAAATGTTTAACAAATCACTCACACATGCACACACGCATGCACATGCAGCCTCACACTCACACATACATGCACACACACATGCAGCTGCACTGACACACACATTTATTATAGGGCTCAGTAAATTTCTTGCAAGTAAAAGGTAGTATTCATATATATAATGAAAATACAGACTTTGCTGTATAAGAAATACCTCAATAAAAAGTTTGCTTCCACAGCAGGTGAGTTCTGCTATACTTCTGCAGCAGAGAATTTAGTGAAGCATCAACCGGTGCAGCTGCTGAAATATTTAAACACCCAAATCCCAGAGAGGCAGTAAGAAGTGTCAATAAAACCGAAACTGGCCCTGTGATGTATTTTAATTTACATATGCTTTTAAGGGGACTCAGATAATGTGGACTGATCTCCCTTTTGATGAATTTCACTTGTTTGTATTGGAAAGTTTAATGCACACAGACTCTGAAATTTAAAAAGGCAGAAATCTCCTTGAAAGTAAATTTTGACATTGTCACATATAATTCTTGCTTCCTTTTGTATGCCCTTGTTTTATATAGTTAAGATCATTCTCCTTACTGAGAATACATCTGAAACAGAAATTCGAACATCAGATATAACGAATATAATGATATGTAAATACTTTCACAACTCATCAAAAAGTCATTTATTACATAAAATAAATCCAAATTGTAACTGTCATCTCCTTAATTTATGCAAAGAAGAAAACTCCAACTGAAACCCTCCCTGGGAGGCACTAGGTACCAGGCATAATGCTGGAACTGCCAGCGGCATTCAGATTTTTCCTGACAGTCACTAAAGACCTCCCCTCTCTGGAGGTCCTGGGCTGCCTCCACACACACCTCCCTTTCTCATGGCGTTCCACTGAGTTTTCAAAATTTGGTTCATAATAAAGAAATATTTGCGTGATTGTACCCATCCCCAGACATCAAACTGATCACTCCTCTCTTGTCCTTTCCCAGAATGCTATTTGTTTTTAGCGCAATGGATGGGGGGGGGGTCATCTTTCCCTGACCCCCGGGACTTCTTATGCCCCAAACAGGCAAACACTGGACTGGCATTGTCTTAAGGACTCTGCGTGTGACTCAGTCCACATCCTCACATGATCTCTATTGAAATGATGGGAAGTGTAGAGCAACAGTTCTCAAGTGATGGAGGCTTTATTCTCTGAATTCTATTAATTATTTTTCAACTCTTAATGAATTCAAAATTGAAGTTGAGTACACAAAGCCCTTGGAATCACGTATTTGCCAAATGTAAAGATGATCTTGTCACTCAGTTTGGACAAGCCAGAGACCTTGTGCAACAGGATACATTATTTTCAGCCATCAGAATCTTTCTCTGCATACCCCATGAAAAATGCAGTCTGCACTAATTCCCCTCGCTGACATTTTTTTTTACCAAGAGTAGTTTCACATAATTTAAACAAAGTTTGACATTATTTTCCAGATTCCAGTTGTTACTTCAAACCCTCTTCACAAACACTATTCCACCACTCTTAAGAAATAAATCGTAGCAGCAATTTTCCTGAGCTATACCCTAATCCTTTAAATCTCACGTGACACTTGACTACAGAGATTACACAAAGGCGTCTCTTGCCTTTACACACGCAGATAGCTTAATAATCTGAATGTACATCTCCTGATGCATGACTAGCGGTAACGCGTGACAGGTATTCATTCCCACGAGCCAGCGGTGCTCTGGGCCAGTCACAGCGTGAGGACCTCCTCCTCAGACACACACTTTCATCTTTTTCCATTTATGTTTCACCTCGGGGACATTAATCTCTTTGAAACTGATTACTAAAGTGATTTTCAGAGTTTTATTATTATTTTCTCTCTACTAGACTTTCCTTCTTGGCCCAATATAAACTCCATAGAGTAACTGAGCAGATAGAACAGTGATTCCTAAATCACACACCCCACCCCATCTGTTCCCTATATTCTTGGTATTTTGTATTGTTATGGTAAATTTGTTACAACTGAGGAGCCAACAGCGATGTGTTACCACTAAGGGGCACATAGATTCATATATCCTTATTTTTTTATTTTTTTTAACATAATGTCTTTTTTCTACTCCATGTCAGCCAGGAAACCGCATCACACAGATCTGTCCTATCTTCTTGGGCTCCTCTTGCTGTGACTGCTTCTGAGAATCACCTTCTCTGGGGATTCTTTGCTGTACTGAGTGCACTAGGTAGGCATGACACCCCACTCTTGACATATGTATGATGTATTTTTATGATCAGACGGGGCTATGCAGTTTAGGTGGAAGGCTACAGAAGCAAAACACCAACCATTATTATAGTAATACATCATATCAAGCATAAGGTGTGTGTCAGATCTGTCCACTGTAAAGCCCCTCATCCTCCTGGGCCTCACCCACCTGTGTTCTCTGGGAACAAGTCTCTGTGCACACCAACAGTTTAAGTGTGACGAGCTGCATTTCCCTTCCTTTAAGACAGAGTATTTCTATAATTTATTTGGAGAAAATGACAATTTAAAATAAATACTTATAAAGATATTTAGTTCCAATAAAAGAAAACCTGGATTTACTTTCAATTTGACCCTGCAGGCTGATTTATTGTACTTATTATAATATAACTGTTATATGTCTATAGTAATTGTGTAAATGAAAGTGATGGCATTACTCTTCTTCCTCCAAAGGCACTTGGACAAAATTAGTCCCTCTTATAGTAAGTCTCTGATAAATAGAATTCACCCTGTAACAAGCATCATAGGGCAAAAGCATAGTTAAATTATATTTAAAGTGTTTTCTTCAAAAAATACATCTGACAAGCCTCATAATCTATATCTTTTCACAGGGTCACTGAATTGTATCTTAATCTTCTTGTAAGACAAATGTTTTTACTTTTGTATTCATATAGTGAATTTATATACTCACTTATTCATTGGTTAA
This sequence comes from Ctenodactylus gundi, assembly GCA_004027205.1. Taxonomy (NCBI): domain Eukaryota; kingdom Metazoa; phylum Chordata; class Mammalia; order Rodentia; family Ctenodactylidae; genus Ctenodactylus; species Ctenodactylus gundi. The sequence continues at coordinate 24,623 of PVKB01003721.1, forward strand.
CTGTCCCTGGTCTGCCCCTAAATACAGTAAGACACACACACACACACACACACACACACCACCACACTCATCCTGATATAAAAAATAAAGAAAATCTATAAGAATAATGTACATGCCTTTCTTTACTATAGTCTATGAATGTAAACACAGCAGTAAAACATAACTTATTGTTCATGTTAAAATTCTCCGTGAATGTTTCTAAATGGTATTTGTCCACATTTTTGGAACCTACGATGTATATATTTGGTCATTAATTCTCAGTTTTCATGAGATAAACAGTTTCCTGATAATTGTAATGAAGTAAAACTATGTAAGTGGCACCTAACGCATATTCAATCCCATAAACGCTAAGTTACACGGGGTCAAAGCCAGCATGAGGGACAGACTAGCGCAGGCACCCTGTCTTGGTCCACTGGTGATGCTCAGCCAGGATACTGCAGACTGCGAGATTTATCGAGAACAGAGCTTTACTCCTCTGGTGGTTCAGGGGGTTGGAAGTCCAAAGCCCAGGCACCAGCACTGGGCCTGAAGGGCCCTAAACAGCATCTGTGAGCAAGAGGAGTCAAAGGGAAAGCTGCAGAGAACCAAGTAAACTCTAGAGAAGGCCCTCTGGCAAGGCCCACGTGCCCACCTGCCACCGGAAGTCACCTTCTCTTAACAACTGCCCCCCCACACACAACACAAAGGCAGCCGGCGTCTGAACGCTGGAAGGGACACGGGCCAGCCAGTACACATCCAAAGCTGGACGCTGTACTAGCAAATTATCAATGTGTCCGGATAAATTCAAAGGCCTAAGGTAAGACCATTTACGTGCTTATAATGAAGATACTGCTCCTAAAGGAAAGGCAGGTGACGTGCAAGACAAAGTCTGTCTCCTGGGAAATGCATCCATCCCTTGGCTTGAATGGGAGCTCCATGAAGACTCACTTCACCGCCACTTACCAACACGAAGTGTGTTTATCTATGCAATTCGGTTACTCACTAAATGCACCAAAGCCTTTCTCCATGTGAACAGAAAGAGACAAAGGAACAGGTCAGAAAAAGAAGGCAACATAGGATGAAAATAAAGGCTGTGAGGTTCTGCGTAGTACAACAGTTCTGCATTTTCCATGGTAGACTACTGCTTTTGCGTTTTTAACAAATATGTTCATTCCCTATGGGGTGACTAAAAATATAAAGGTAGAGAAGGAAAGATTGGCACACACGTCTGTAACCCCTGTTTGATTCAGAACCTGTCCTTGGGGTGGCAACTTGTGTAACGTGTCAGGCAAGCCCAGTCATACCAATAGACCCGGCTAATAGTACAAACCATAGGCACGCCACTTACTGAAATGAGTTCCCCTTCCAACGGCCGTACTGAGAGCTCTAGTGCTCAACAGGGCTGATTAACATTCCATTCCAATCACTGAGAGTGCCTGGACCCATCTCTAGTCTTCCTTCCTTCCTTCCTTCCTTCCTTCCTTCCTTTTTCTTTTTTCTGATGTAGAGTCTTGCCACATTGCTGGACTGGACTTACAATTTACAATTCTCCCATATCAGCCTTCCAGGTAGGTGGGGTTATAGGTGTGCACCTCGGTCCTTGAATTCTCCTTTTCATGTAAATATTTTTTTTGTTTCTAAGACTAGATTGCTGCCAAGATGTATGATTTATGCATCTCTTTAAAGAAAAAAATGCTTTCAATCAATACTAAATTATCTCCATTGCAAACATATGATCAGAAAAATCAAATTGTGAAATGATGGTAGTCTTTAAATCATTGAAATATGTTACCAAAAGGAACTAAGCAGGACCCAGGGGCACAAGCCTGTCATCACTGGGAGACTGAGACGGGAGGATCACAAGAGCCCAACCGGGGCAACTTACCAAGACTGTGTCTTAAAATCAAATATCAAAAAAGGGCTGGAGATGTAGCTCATTGTGAAGGGCCTAGGTTCCATCCCCACTTCCACCAAAACACAAATCCACTCAGTAAAATCAGTGGTGACTTTTGTTTCCATGAAGACTATATCTGTCATTACCCCAAATGATACACACTCTAATAATGCTCTGATCTATGACCACCCTTAAGGGAACAGGATAGTGTCATGTGCCTGGGACATTTGAGAGTCCTGACACCAGGAGGGACTTCCTCTTTCCGTGTGCCTCTCTTGAGACCTGGGCTAAAGATCTGTGTGACTGACTGAAGGAATCCTGCCTAAATCCAACTCTCAGGAAGGGGGTGAGAGGTGGTTGCAAGCCTCATGGTCCGGTTCTGCAGGCCCTTCCACATAGAGATGGGCTCCCTTTCCTGGTCCACCTAGATCTCTGGGCTCAAGCTGGGAAGGAAACACAACCCCTGATCCAACTCTGCCGTGCGTATGGCGCTCAGAGGAGTGGTCGCAGAGGCCCCAGTGGTGTATTGTAGCTGCTGAGAACCCAGCGGCACTGGGCAGAGACAAGGGGGCACCTCACGTGCAGGGAGGTTTGAGATGACTGCTCTCAGCCCCTGCTAGGCCTTCACGATGCCTAAGACAGCAGAGAGGGCCTGGCTGGGTGGTGTCTCTTATGAGAAAGAGTCTACTCTTCTTTCTCTCCCATTGGAAAGAATGAGGCCTAAAAACTTCCACGCATCAATATCCACATGAGCAACATTTTTCTACTGTAATGTTCTTTTGGCATAAGTTAACTACTGCAAATACCTATTTTCAATTACAGGACTTTTTCAGAAACACATCTATTATCCCACAGAAAAAAAATCAATCGACAGTCAAGGCCCTAAGCATCATTAAACCCTGCATGTTAAGTCTTCACCCCACTAATTCTTCCAGTCCTACAACTATAAACTAGTGCTACATAGTCTCTACCTAACGGCAACAGAGCTCTCAAAATAGCCTGCCTTAAGCCTTATTCGAATTCTCCGCTCTACACACTGTGTTCTTCTTCCAACAGCTATCAGAGCCAGGAGAGCTGGTAGCCCCTCCGTGTCTCCGTACGGGATAAGCCGAGGACTGCTAATTCACAGCTGCAGGCCAGTATCTACAACCATGGTGGTGACATCCAGCAGACCTACTTACATTCCAGTACCCAGACGAATATTTTTCATATTTCAATTATTCCAGCCCACAGTACAAATGGGTGTAGAAAGTGCAGTGCACACGAGAGACCAGGAAGAGAATTTCAACTTCTCTCTAAACTTTTGAATAATTTGGTTTGAAAGGCAAAGAGTCAATTAATAAATAAAAGGTGCAAGGTATACCCACTGCACCTTAATACCAGCCAGACTTTATAGTCCATGGAATAAAAAGTCTGTCCTCGCCTTCAATGTGTACATCCATAGCTGAATTCATCATAACTGTGCGAATGTTCATTATTTCTCTCTTTTCTGCCTCAGGAAAATTATGTTTCGGGTTAGTGGTTATTTTTCTTGATAGTGAACAATTTTCAATACATAAATATTCTATTTGTTCTGAAGAAATACCAGCCTTTGCTTTCTTAATTACTTGTTCATTTTGATGGTGACAGCTGATGTTGCTGGCATTATACAAGGAACTGCATGGAGATGTCACCACATAATTGTAAGAGGCCAAGAAATTTTATATGGAGACACATACTTCCTCTCTAATTGCCCCAGAAAAGCCATGCTGAATGAAAGAAATCTCTCCGTGTCGGTGTCCTCCAGTGAACTTGGGCCACTGGCTGCCCTTTTGTGCCGCAGAAGAGTTCATGATGGTGGGAAAGGCCACAACAGCCAGCTACCAGTGAATACCATGACTTCATTAAAATCGTTGTCATCTAATATTAAATTAGGTCACAGCGCGCAAACATTTCTCAGTTCAAGTTGATTAGATTTTGAAAGCTGTTCCATGCACGAGCTCTGTGTGTCCTCACGCGATCCCTGTGATGCCTGATGGGAGAATTAGCCCCAGGTGTTATTAAATCAGCACATACGAATCCTTTACTCTGCTGGTAACCATAGTAAAAATAAGACAATTGTTTGTCAAGGTGCTTCCTAAATGGAATTAGTGAATTTCTGGTACCAGAGGCTCCTCCCTACCACAGACTGTGTGGGCTTGAACAAAATATTTACTTAATTATGTATTTATTATTTATCTTGAACAAGATATTTAAAGCCATATTCATGAAGAGCAGACGCAGGTGGACACCTGCCCCCAATTCAGACTTAGCTCCGTCAAGTGCATACATGCATCATTTCACACCAGTTCACAAAGAATGAACCAACCACTGAACTTCAGGCACCCATGTGTATGCAACTGTTTTGAACAAGAAGGCTGATATTTCATATCTGAAATTAGAAATTAATGAAATCCATGCATTAATGTATTGTTCATGTAGTGAACTAGTCAAGTAAAAATAGCAAGTGGACAAGAACGATTACGAGTTTGAAGTACTTGTCCTGGAAGTATGCATCACTGGCAGCTGCGTAAGTCCTGTGTTCAAGTAACGGGAGCCCGCTCCACCCATCAGAACCGTGCAGACAAGTTACTGCTGTTTCAGGGAAGACAACAGGCACAGCTCTCAGTTTCCTTATGACCCAGACTTCCGAACTAATTTATGGGAAAATATATGAAATGAATAAAAAGTGGCTTAGCGCATACTCCAATGTTTACAATGCAAAAACCCCTCCACCTCCTTACGAAATGATCGTTCCAGACAAGATGCACCAAGAGCTTCGACCATGTCTCCGCTCGACACGTGAAGGCACCGATCAGGTTCAGAGTAACGTACTGCCCAGGCGAATCTCACAGGGTTCCATCTTCCAGGCGTGCACTCGGAACTGTCACAATCGCCTCCTCAAGGACACGGGACTGGCAGTACATCCCAGGGCAGTAGAGCCCCCTGCCTGGCTGCCGGACAGAGAGGCGGCTCTGCCCTGCAGGACCCCTCGGCTCTAACCCACACCTCCTCCGCTGCTTCCCGTAGCGCCCTGCCTGTGCCTTGCTTTCGGGCTAACAGTCCCTATTTCCCCACATCGGCAGACCTGCTTGGAGCAGCCTCTCCCGCCGTGATGGAACCGTGGCTCTCAGCAACCTTGGGGGACACAAGGCCCGACTTAGTAGAACTATACATCAAACCATGTGTGGTGAGGTCTGGCAAGAGTGGGAGGCACTCCTCATGTAACTTTAATATCCAGCCAAGCATGCTTCTTACCCAAAGACTACGTGCCTCCTCTGCTGTCCCTGGATAAGGTGCACCTGTGTCACAGAGCTACTGGGACAATGGGACACAAGAACATGCATGAAATAGCCTGTAATCTACACGACTGTGGAAATGCATGCCAGGGTCACCACTGCCATTCTTAGAGCAAGGTTGCCATCTGATGGCCGCCAGGCAGATAGCAGCTCTTCGGTGCTACAGAAGCAGAAATGAACACACAATGAATCCAGCTGGAGCGACCCACCAGGGGACACCTTCCCAGCGCGTTGCAAGGGACCGCCCTGCAAACCTATGGCCACTGCTCCTGCTAACCAAACATGACTGAGAGACAGGAGTAGGTGCCGTGGTTGCAAAGGTCTAATTTAAACCATCTCTGCCATCCCCACAGCCCTAACCCTGGGCCAGTAACAGCTCTCACGGGTTTCTGTCCTTCCGCTGAACGGAGGGATCAATGAATGGCTCTCTCTCTCTCAGAGGACTGCGGTGAGGACTGGCTGGGACAATTCAAGGTACTTATACATTATATTTTAAAACGGAGCAGAAATGGAAAGAATAAAACGCCCAAATCAGTACGTAGCACATTATGGTTACTTCAATAAACAAATGGAATTTAGTCTTGTAAATAAACATATACTAAGTGATGCCTGCAACAGCAAAGGCAGTAGAACGAGCCAGTCTGACACAAAAGTGTCGGTGCACCTGTGATTTTAGAATTTTGCCCAGATCAGCTTAGGAGAGCAGACTATGGGAGCATGCTGTTTGCACCCAGGTGAGACAAACGCTGCATCCTTCCGTCCCTCAGAGTTCTGGTACTCTCAGATGTGCCAGTCAGGTGATTCACCTGGACGCACTGCCATCCAGATATAATAAATGTTATTTATCATTGTTATATTGCTTTTATTATGTAATAGTTTTGTAACTTTGGAAGTACATAATCAAAATTCAATGCAGGCCTTGTAGCATTTTATATTTAAAATACGAGAAATTCTCTACCTTAAAATGATGAAGATTTTCCATCAGGAATGTAGAGGACTCTGAGAGTCCCAGCACCCAGTGACCACTGCTTTTTGGATGTAACACAGCACACCATGCATACGTGAAAACGAAGACAAACTAAGGGTCTCTGCCATGTACCATGTGCCAGACGCGAGCGCCAGTGCTCCACCAGGCACTAACTTAGGACTTTTCACACCGCACTCACAGGGTGGGGCTCCCACTGCCTCCCTCCCCAGGTGCAGGTGAGGCTGGAGCTGGGAGCCGTGAAGTGCTCTGCTCCTTGGATGCCGCACTCCTCAACTCCAGGTCCTTCTCTCCGCTTTTCACGCTAAGCCTCCGAAGCCACGCGCCCCATCTTTCTGAGCCCCTGTCCAGGTAGAGAACTACCAAACACTCTTCCTTGCCTGGACGTTCCCAAGCCTGCAGAAGTCTACAGAGGGTTGTTACCATTTTCCCTGTATGAAGTGCAAGTCTCTATTCATTTCCACTCATATGAGTAAAACCGCCAGGGCTTTGTCTCAGCTCTGTGGTGCTATTATCCATTAAAATTAATAACAAAAATTACCACCTTAATTGATAGGCACAGGAGGAGTTCCTAACTCACTGAAGAATTTTCATAATGCTTGCTCATCAAACTCAACATAATTTCACAAGTACCTAATTAATTCCTAATTGATATCACCAGGCCATTCCTTCCCCACTTGCACCTGGACATACACCAAGAGATACGGCCCGAGGTGGTTCAGGTCCAACATGTACAATAAAAAACCATCACAGCACGACGCTTCCTCACTCTGCTATCCAAATGAGCACCACCTTCTCTCACCAAAGAGCCTAAGTGAGCCGTGTCTCCTTCAAACAGGAAACAGGTCTCCAAACGCGAGAAACAAAAGGTAACACAGTACAAGCGAACAGAGTGGCTCACCCTTTGAACCTCAGTGAAACGAATTAGTAACTCATAAAACATTGAATGTAGAAATCCGTTCTGCCTCTTGCAGTTTCAAATATGTATTCTGGATACTCAGCTAATATCCAGAAAAAATATTTTCATGCATTGATTTTTTAACAGAAAAAAAAGTACCACCTATAGCAAGCTAAGTGTTGTTATTAAGTTTTAAAACTTTAATGCTAGGAAACATATCACTTGCCATCTTGACAAAATTTAGAAAATAAATTTTAAATCAGAAACCATATTTCAAAATCATGTACAATAAGGGTGAGGTATTCGGAATGACTAAATTATTCTGAAAATCTTTAAAAGCACATAAAAATAGAATTGTATGACTTGTGAGATTTTATTCAAGAATTCCTCCGGAGGACTAAGGAGGCTCTCACTTAACATTAGTTTGCTTTAAATTAAAATGACAATGCAAAGGAAGTTATTAGAAATAAAAGAGAGAATACAAAATTTGACCTTTGCTGTTGAATTTCTAAATCTGAAGGAATAATTAATTCTCGTAACCTACTTCCAATAGAGTAATTTTCGTATTTTCAATCATGACATTTTATGCCTTAATGTAAATTCAAGTTATTTCAGCAGGAATGGACTCCCTACCTCGCCCAACATGCGTTTCTTAGTCACGTGCAGTCTGTGTGTGTCTGCACACATGGTCCCAGCTCCTCCTGGGGTTCTGAAGTGAGGATCAACCAACCATGTTGTCCCAGCACAAACCTATGTAATCTGTGCAGTGGTGGCTAAGACGCAGAAGGGGAATCTACTTGCAGAACCCCAAAACCTCTATGTCACACTCTAAAATAATGGAGAGTGGGATGAGGACAGACGTTGTCTCCTGAACAGAGACAAGATTGACTTTTCTTGTTAAATACTTAATGGAAATAGCGCCTTCTTTGAGAGGATCCTTGGCACATCGTATATTCTTAGCTGAGAATTACCTTCCAGGGTAATCTATGTTTCCATAGTAAACTTAAAATGGCTTAAGACACCGGAATCATGCAGTTGGTAGGTGGAATTTTTCTGAGCGCAGCCTACCTGATGCCGAGCCTGCAGCTGTCATTGACCCACAAGCACCGGAGTCACAAGACTGGCTGAACCTGCTCAGCACTTACCTGTGGGGTGAAGACTCTGCTCCTCAAGAAATTCTAAATCAAGCATTAGATCATCTTCATCCAGCTCACAAGATCCCAGATGATTCAAAACATCCTGAAGGAAAGACAGAGCCACAGTTAGAACCCGGGCACACATTTGCGCATGAAGCTATGGGGCAGGAAGAATGCAGGCAAGCACCGAAGGCCACCAGCTGGACCTCAGGGATCACGGCCTCTCACGGGCTCTCAAAGGATCATGCTGACAAAAATATAATTTTAAGGATTATTCTACAAATTCTTAGTTTCTTCAATTAGGTGGTCTTTTTTTTTTTAAACCAACACGTGTGTTACAACTTGTAAGATGCAACTTATAACTCAATGGAATCAGGACACTATAACAGTGAAAAAATTCTTCCATTTTAGAAGTGAAGGCAAGTGCTTATTTTAGTAAGCCCATCTTTAGTGATCATAAGAATTTACTTATTAAAAAGTCTCAAAAGGGGTATATATTTTTAAGTACACAGAAATCTATAAATGAAATTTTAGTTTCTCTAATTCCTATATTTCAAGTCAAAAATCTAGGTAGCAGTTTTCTAATATCTGTCATGAAATGTTCCTCGAACAATTTTTGCATACAATGTCCATTGTGGAAGATTAATTTGACCATATGACTAAGTGGAGATTCCGTAACAATTTCCCAGTCATTCACTTTAGATTAAAAAGGACTCAGAGGACAAATCTCTATCTATGGGCTTAACAATAATTATTCTTTATACAATGATTATCAAAGGTGAAATTATGTCTCCATTTTTTTTCTTTAAAGAGGGTAAATGGCAAAATAAACTGGGAGGGAACAGACGGTGTGGAGGGGAGCTGGACGAGATGGCGCCGCGAACTCTCTCCAGGGAGAATGAAGCTTTCATTTGCATGTTTGTGGAAGGGGGTAAGTGACAGATGTATCAGAAAAGCCAGAGCAGCATCTCAACACTGGGATGAAACAGCAAAAGCACATAGAGTAAAAGGGGACGCAGCAGAGGAACCCGAACAAGGATCCCACAGCATCTCTGTTCATTTTCCAACCGATGTGGGTGTCACCACGATTTATCCTCAACAAAATGAATATTCATTAGGGAAAGGATAATGATACTGTCCACTGGGCATGGGGCACTTCCACTCTGGAAATTAAGAGCAAAGATGCTGGAGCGTTGACACAAATCACTCTTAATGTTAACAAGCAGATTTAAACATCACTGAACTTTAGAATCACGTGTGATCCATGAATCTGGCACCACAGTTTGAAAGGCGATATATATTCTCCAATCTGAGTGATTCTCTTTCCTAATGACAATAACTAATACTAAACTATAAATAAAATCACCTTTATTGAAAGCTCTGTCCTACGCTGTGGCAGACACAGCCCAAGAACGATAAATCACTCACCTATGGCCATCAAGAATATGTCACACACTATGGGCAGAGGGAGAAACTGCTAGATACAGACGTGCAAAACAAGGTGTCAAATCAAAACACAATCATAACTGATGCAAAATGTGAAACAGACAGAGCTCTGAAAAGACACACTTCCCAATACCTATTAAAGATACTCCAATCAGATTCATAAAATACTTCTGAAGGAATCTTAGTCTCATGATCAAGGATACGGGGACCTAACAAAATGTCAACTTCATTATCCAAGTGTAGTCATTTACCCAGCTTCAAATTAGATTTTAAAAATTTACATTTATATTTTTAATTCATTGGACAGAGTTGTGTCCTTTCAAAATGTGTATAAAATAAAATGTGATTGTATATGGAGACAGGGGTGCCCACGGGGAACTATGGTTTATGAGGCCATGTGAATGGACCCTAGCTCAGGGAGAACAGATTAAACCTCACACAACAAGGACAGAGACAGGCCATGTGAGGACACGGGAAAGAGGAGGACCACTTACACGCCAAGGAGAGTGGCCTCTGGTGCACCCAAACCTTGGACTCCCAGCCTCCCGGACTCAGGACATTAGCCTTCTGTCCTTCAAGCCACTCCGCCCATAGTGTTTTGTTATGTCACTGGCAGCAAAGTAACGCAGGCAATGACACGTAATTTAGGAAATGGTGAAGAATAAAATAAGAAGTGCCCGCCATGGGGCCATCACCTTTCTAATTACACCCGGTGAGGACGTCTTATCCCTCCGCATGAACAGGGCCCGGTGTTCCCAGCATCTCACCTTCCACCCAGGGCCACCCTCACTGCCCTCCCAGCTACCAAGTCCTCGGAGGGCCGAGCTAAGGTTGGCTAGGCCACGACAGGCATTTTAACCAAACTCAGACCACAGCCCTGTGCCACCCAAAAACGAGACACTCTGCCATCCACGCCTCGAGACGAGGAAGGCTGTGAGCCGAGGGGCCGGGACGTCACTGCGCAGCCAAGACCAGCTGACAGTACTGACAGTATCTGAAGGAGGCATTTGCTGTTGCTTGGTGAGTCTGCAGCACCCGAGGCCCACAGGCACCACGACCATTTGAATTTGGTTTGCTCAGCACCTTGTGCATCTTTAAAAGTTAATACATCTGCCCACAGTTTGAAAGTAAAACAAAATAATGACTTGTTGCTTTAATAGAGAAATACTTAACTCCTGACACTGACGCTGGGGGTTCCTGAAGCTGTGACTCCCGTGGCAATCTCCTCCTCTGTTCCCAGGCGTGGGCCTCTGCCTACGAGCTCGGCTTCAGACTGCTGTCCCCTCATTCTATCCCGGCCACGACAACCTGCCCTCTGCAGTCCCAGCATAACAACTCTTCTCGGCCCAGAGGCTGGCCGGCTGATGCCGACAACCCTGACCCCCAGCAAAGACCTATCCCCCTTGACTCAGCACCTCCTGCTCCTCCCTCAACCCATAAGCAACTCCCCTTTGTCTTCTCCTGCCCAAACCCTGACCCCACAGCAGTGGAACAGCCCAATTCCTCACCCTCATGATGCCTAATTCAGCCCACTCCACAGAAGCTCTGTTCACCCCACAGTCCCCCCTTTATGCCCTGGTGCCTTACCTTTTACCACGGCCTGGTCCCCTTTGTCCCTTATGCCCCGCCCCCTAGCCCGGCACAGGACCGGGGGCTCTACCCCTGAACCTGCCACCCAGGCCTAACGGGGCAACAAGCTTTCACTCCAAACACTTTTGCTGTCAGTCCTGTTTTTGGTTCTGCAGGTCTCTTTCTTTAACCTAATAGATACCCCAAGATTTTGCATATGAAATTACATCAATAAAGAGAACAAATTAGATCTGGAGAAGTCACTGCTTTGTTCTGTTTCTTTTCTCATTTGGAGGTGACTCTTGACACGAGACCAGCACGGTCCCGTCATCACCAGGCTGCAGGAACTGCTACTCAAATCTGCTCCTTCCAGATTGCCTTGCTCTGATATCCTGCTTACAAAGCAACCTTCTGGTTAGAGCGGTGCAGCCTCTTTGAAGCTGGTGAAGCCTCATAAGAGACGAGCAGCAGATGCCGCAATGGGAAATGTTGCCGAAGAAAGCCAGCACGCAGGCATGTGCTGAAAACAGCGCCGTTCCCCCAGATCCCTTTCTAAAACAGCCCCAGAGCAGCAGCCCTGCTTCCTCCCACAGCCAGCCCTTCCAGGCAACCCTGGCATCTGGACAGTTGCTGCCCAGCATCTACTAACACGTCTTCAATTATTACTGAAAGGGAAAGTGAAAAAGAGGAAGCGTAGGAGGACAGAGGAACAGTGGGAAGAGGGCTGAGGGCGAGAGGTCGACTCCTGGAACACGCCTTTGTTTCTAGAAACAGGATTCACCTAACCAAGTCCAAGGCTAGCTAAGTATTATGTAAATAACCCTAAACAACCCCAGTGCTTTCCCCGGGCTGATCTTCAGCAATCTGAGCACCAAAAATACCACAATCAACATGTCCAAATGGATTATTGGCGTCTCCCAACAAGAGGCTATGTGTTCACAACATTCGAAGAGAAAGCTTAGTATAAAAGATACAAAAACACATATAACACCAAAATTGGTAGAAAAATCTTTAATTTCTATAGTTCTTAGTAAGCAGCTACTATGTATTTTTTGCTTTTATAGTTATATGTTAATAAAATGTAGACGTGTTTGCCTCTTTTTCTCTTGCTATCTGTTATCATGAAGGGCTTGTAACTAGTGACATCAAAGAGTTCTATCCCAGGAACAGAAGGCCAGACCAGCACCAGAGCTCAATAAGGCCTGGTGGGCCCACCAGTTTATTCACACTAATGATCCTGTTCTAAACATAAGAGGCCATGATGGCTTTGAAGATCAGATACATCAGCAGAATGCAGAAGCATGGTATGTAACTAAGGAGAAACAGCCCCTCAACTCCTGGCAGATGAAAACATCACAGAGCTCTGCAGATAAGGAAATAGGACCAGGAGTCCATGAGCTCTCAACATGTGTTACCATACTGGCTCTACATACTGTAACAGGAAAACTGTTATGTAACAGAGACAATGGAAGCTTAAAAAGGATATCATTTCATGAGAGGACTGCATTATTGCACAAAATTAAAAGTTAGGCTTGAACTTAAAAAGGTCTGAGAACACACAACAAGGAGAATTTCATTGTAAAAACGAAGCCCAACCCAATAGGTGGCATCTTGGATTTGAATCTTCTCTGAATAAACAGCAAATTTCACTGACGAGACAGAAACCCACTTCATGAACAATCCAGAACTTGCAAATGTAAGCAAAGACTTTCTTCTTTATATAAGTCTAGTATGGTTACTAAATCTCAGGAAGTGGAAAAAATAGACTTAGCTATTTCTGAAACCTCACGGAAATATGAAATTCCCACTTCTACACCATGTAAAGGAAAAAGTGTCAGTACATCCGCACCCACATCCAGGGTCAGGAAAGCCGGGGCTTTACGGAGACACAGCACCACACCCGCACCCTTCTCCCTTGACGGTGGTTCGGAGGTGGAACTCGGGCATTGGGGTGATGCAGCCATCACGGGAGAACTTTCTGTAAAATGAAACGAATCAGGCTCAAAAAGACAAGGGAGGGCTGGGTAGGGGGAGGGACAAAAGGAGAGTGGGAAAGCCCTTGTCACCTTGACAAGATACATATGTGCACAAAATGCTCAATTCCACTGTAAACCTTAAATTTTGCACGTATCCATATCAATAAAACAGGAAAAATAAATAATAAAAAAGAGACAAGCACCCTGTCATTTCACTTTTATGTAGAAACCAAAAAAGAATAAATTCCTAGAACAGAGTCAACTGGGAGTTCCAGAGGCAGAAAGGTGCTTACAGGGAAGACGAGGGCACAGGGTCAACTCACTATTGAGTAAGGACTGAGGAGAAGGTCGCCGGCGGGAGTGCACCCCACCAGTGTCCTGTGTACCAGAAAGGGCAGGGGTAGACACAGAGGTTAATCTGACTGACCTACTCACGCCACAACCATAGAACCACATTGTGTACTATAAGCTATACAAATGTTGTTTGTCTAATTAAAAAGTAACTTTTTCACGAAATTACAAAAAGACATACATCTATTATCAATATAATAGTGACTAAAGGATTTAAGACAAATTGATATGGTGGACTTTATCAATTCTATATTGGGAAGATTTTGCTTGTATAAAATTTAAACTAATTTTTAACTGTCATTAGAAATTGACTATATTATGATTTATCGGTATATAAGATTTATATAGATCTTTGAGATCATTATTTAACAAAAATGCTATTAGCTGACTTTTTATATTACCAAATTGGGTATTAAACCAAGCATAAATATTACTTAGTATTCTCTAAACAGACATTTGAAAATCTTGTGGCAATCCTGTCTACTCATGTAATCTCCCAAGTGGTTTAATATCAGAAGTTGTTAAGAATAATTACCAGTGAAGTAGTCAAATATTAATTTTCTAAGCTCCAGGTACATAACGGTGAACATAAGTGTAGTTTCTTTCCTCACAGAATCACAGATAACAGTATTCTAGTTTTAAAAAAAACTAGTATCTTTAATATCTTTTAAAAATAAATAAAATAAGTACTATCACTTATAAATGAGCCCCTTATGTTGGTTATTCTAAATGAACTCTCCAGAGCCCAATTCCTACTGATTGAAATAATAAAACTGAATTTCTGAAGCTACAAAGTTGGAGAAGAGCTCTGATCAGTAGGACGCCCGTTGCATCAGACCTGTGTCCAAACACCCCCCAACCTTATTCATCCCTTCAATGCCACCGATACTCATTATGATCCCACTGAAGAGACAGGGAGCTGAGATTTGTCACTATGCAGATGCAGCTTTAAAAATGGAAGAATTTCTTCTAAAGAGACCACTAGATTAAAATGGTCAAAGAGAATCCAATATACGTTGCTAAAACCAGCACGAGTAATGCTAACCAGGAAGCAAGTGAGCATCTTTCTGGTAACGTTAGCATTCATAGCGCTATGGTTTGGATCTGGACAGTTCCCCGAAAGCCTCATGGATTTACCTACTGGGATAACTGGAGCCAACGCAGCTCGGAGCAGGGGCTGGCTGGAAGGAGCGAGTGCTTGGCATTTGACCGGTCAAGACTGTGCCATCTTGCTGAGGCTGGGGTGCCAGGGCCGGCAGAGCTAGCAGATGTTTGTTCCTGGGTCAGTAGGTGAGTGGGGAAAGCTACCCAGGGCCAGATGGGCCCAAATGGAGATTGAATTAAGTAAAGGAAGGAAGAAGAAGCAGTGTTAGAGCTTCTTGCGGGGGAAATTCTAGCCTTGCCTGAGCTCTAATCACTGGCTTGGTCTTGCTTGGCTTTCTGTCTGCAGTGGCTAAGCAGCTGTCCAGCCTTCACCCTGTGCTTCCACCGCTGCCGGCCGCCCGTGAACGGACTGCGTGAGGCCTTCCAAAACTGTGAGCTAAACACAATCTCTCCTCCCTTCAACAGTGGATGTCAGATATTCTGTCACAGAAGCAAGTAACTAAGACACAGAGTGCAGAAAGCGGGACAGTTCCTTACAGTTAAGATTTAGGTTGTAAACTAGATTTATCTTTGGATATTGAACACTAGTGACTGATGAGTTGAGACAGATGGGAGACCTAATTGATTTGTAAGTCAATGTTTGCCATTATATCTAAAATGGTAATTGAAAATATCCAAAGTGCACTGGGTTGGTGTGGTGTCAAATAACACAGTAGATAACAGAAAACATGAAAGAATGAGACTTGTGCACCTGATGCCTTACATGGACCCAGCCACCAAACCAGCTCTGTCAACCGACAAAAGCGTCAACTCCCCATTGTGCCTCCAGAATATGAAATTAGGGGTTTCTGTCAGTCCATCCAGGCCTATCATGCCACTAGATCCAAGTATTCTTTTACTTCTGACAATAGCAGCAAGTTCAGGAGTTTACAAAATCACCCTCAGGAACTGTGATTTATGGGAAGGATGAGTTCCAGGGAATTCAAAGAAAGCTACCATGGGCATGGTTATAGCTGGTGAGGGGGAAAATAACTTAGGTTAAAAAAAATAAAAACACTGAAGGAGGAGATGCATGGACACGTTGGCAGGGTTGACTGGCAAAACTTCCACCGTCCTGAGACCACACAGCCCTCGTGGCCCTGATGGGTGAAAATGCACATGGACTACGGTCAGTAAAAAGAAGCTCATTCGAGCTTCAGAATCCGAAATTCTTGCCGGGCTCCATTCCACTGGCAGGACCGCCTGACTGCCTACACAGCTGACCTCAGCCTCCAGGCGCACAGATGCCACCCATCTCAAAGCCACCACTCTATATCTCGAAGTTGGCCTTGGCGACTTAGCAAGTCCACACTCTAGGACAATGAGGTATGGTCGGCTCATCCTAAAATGCAGTAGGGGACCCCCTGTTCTAAACAAAGATGACATAAATTACCTTCCATCAACCAAGTCCCTGTTTGTTTCCTAGTGCACTGGTCAGCTTCCCCACCGCCAGGACACGGTATCTGACACCCACAACATGAAGCACATGCTTAGTCTCGCGCTTTAACTTGGGCAGCTCAGTCCACGACTGATCAGGGGGGATCAAGAAAGGAACATCACGGCACAAGGGCATAGCAGAACAGACCTACTGGGCACACGGCACCCAAGGAGCAGAGAAGGGGGCAGCTGGAGGGTAGATGTCGTGGACCAAAAATGCACCCTGAGGCCATACTGACAGGAGCCGTAGAGACACGCCAGAAGTGTACTTACTAACTCCCTGAGGAGCCTCAACCAATCGACGTGACAGTTCAGCCTGACTACCACATCCCACTTCTTGTCACCTCCACACCCACACACGTCTCCTTAAACTGTACTTAATACCGAATAAAGGTCCTAGTTCTGCCTGACATGATACAACTATCTTGCATACAACCAAAACCTAATAATCCCTTCCCAGAAGTCCCAAGGGCCCCCAGTGTGAAAAGGAGTCTGAGACTCAAAAAACCTATCCATTATAAAACACTGTACAAATAAAAAACACGTAGCACAGCCCCAGGGTACAACGGCACAGATACACATTCTCACCCCAAAAGGGAGAAACAGAGGGTAACAAAGAATAAACCAAAGCAAGATGGAAACTCGGCAGGCCAACACGGAGTGCTGCAGGCCCACATGAGGTATCCTAGGCACCGGTGGGAACACGTGGACTCCACAGGACGTGGGTGACTCTACCCCAGGGCTTCCCTGAGTGCAGGCCGCACAATTTCTCTCATGTGCTGGTTCCACTCACTGCCTGAGGCTTTGTCAAAAGTTCCATATTCTGGCATCTGTGACTTCCTGGGGTCTTTGGTTACCTGTGGCTTCATTCCCATGGTGGGAAACTCTGCCTTCTTAGTAGAGCCTCGCTTGGCCTCCCAGGCCTTCCTTTAAAATCTTGGTGGTAGCCTCCCCGAGCCCACATCTCGTCCACTCTGGTGAAACCGGCACGTTGTGAATATCAAGATCGGCTGGGAATAGCAGTCGGCTCCCCCGTGCCATGGCTGCGGAGGCCTCCGAGGGGCTGCCTCCGCGACTGAGGTCAGTGAAGCGAATCCCCGGGGCCAATTCTGGGCGAGGTGCCCTTCCGGCAGGGGCTGCTAAGACTGTCTCGCACTTTTGCACCCTTCAGCTGAGATGGGTGTGGTCCTGCTGAGCTCTCAGACGACCTCAAGCCAACTTACTACGTGCCCCTGCAGAAAGTACTTTATTTCTTTTTAATGGTGCCAATCTCTTCAGCAAATACGCTTCCTTTGGTCCTACCTCACCGAGTACCTAGAAATTCTTCTGTTTCCATTCTTTCTGCTAAAACATGGTGGGTTTGTGTGTGTGTGTGTGTTTTCACCGAGCATCATTTCTAGAAAACGCTTCCTAACCTTGGTGATTACAGGTCTTCCTGACAAAAAGAACTGCATATTACTTAGAAGAACACATGATATTTCAACACAGATGTCTGTTCTCCCTTCGCTACAAACCATCAGCACACACACACACACACACACACACACACCCCAAACACCACATACTCTACACCAATGGAGTACAAGCGGGTGAATTCTGAATGAGATATTTGTCTACGCCTTGTTTGTTCTAGCATGCCACCTGAAAATCCCTAGAGACTCAGGCATGTGCCGGGCAGAGAGTGGATGGCCAGACGTGTAAAGAGCAGCAACAGCTAAGGAAGGCTCGATCCTCATCGCCTCAGGCCTGGGACGGAGCAGTGAAGCTGCATCTCCTTCACTTTGGGCTCTCTACTCCACACATACACCAACAGATTCATGCCATGTGGGCATCAGGGTTATCCGACCACTTCTGAGGAAACGGTAAGAGCTCGTAATAAAGTGAAGACTGATCCCAAGACTCTCGACAGAGCCGTCGAAAGCCACAGTAGAACTTCAATCTAGCTTTTCAAAATGACCTGTTCAACACGCGCGCCCTGCTCGCCATCCCTCGGACCGCTCGGTGCCCTTCCAGCTGTACGGCTCTCCTGACACTGCCGTTCTCCCACTCCTGCTGCTTCACTGATCCTTAAGTTCCCGCTCTCACCGCCCCACTCAAAGTGGGTTACTCCACTTTCAAACTTAAAAAAAAAAATCATGTGGACCAGACCACAGAATCATGTGGTCACGTAACTCTCAGGATGCTAGGGTTTTATTTTAAGTTAAACAATCCTTTTTTCCAGATTTTGAATTCCCTTGGGGTAAAAACTCAGTTCATTGGTCCTTTGAATTCTAGGAAGGTGAATACCAATTGAAATGCCCAGGCACTTCTAAAGAAGTGAACGTGACGCTACAAGCACTTGACCCCTACAGATACAGCCCTACATGCGAACATACTCTTACAAAGTCTTTTAAAATGTCTTTCATATTATATATTGTATTACTTACATATTATATTATTTATAGTATATATATTTATATTATGCCCCCTCAAGATGCATACATTAGGGTACAGCTTATTCATTACTGCCTGAAATTAACTCCACTCATGTTCTCTTTTTTCTAGACCATCACATTTGTTTATAGTATAATTAACAAATAAACTCTAAGGACAATTTTTTTTCACACGGTCCTCATTAAACAATCACCAGTATGGAAACCAATGGTATCTTTTTGACCTGTGATCTGATCCTGATCCTGACACCACCCAGAGATTTTAGTTTTATTAACCAGATCTATTCACACACAATAAAAATAGATTACAGGAGGTGATATGTAGGCCTTCCAGAGCTCCAAAGGACGGCTGACAGCAACAGTGACAATGCAAACAGTATTCGTTGCTGCTGATGCCAAGGTTCTGACGATAACATCTTTCATGATTTTCTTCTTCGGCTCATCACTAGTCTCCTGGGACTTGGTTACTGTTTATTTTTGGTGAGAATAAACTCTAACACGCATTTTGAATAATGATATCTCACTATTTCAATTCAAAATGAATAAAACGTGCAGAATATGTGATGTTTTTTAGGCACAGGGACAAGTTGCAAATAAATTTCATTTGCATATCCCACATGGATGATTTACCTACACGGATACTAGTAAATTTAAGAAATAGAGGGCCAAACAGGGAGGGGTGGGGAGGGTAGAAGATGGGAAGGGATTGTGAAGTCGATGTGATACATAGATGTACGAAACACCCAAATTCATTGTAAATACCATGTATCACATTTGTATATTAATAAAAATAGTGGGGGAAAAGAAATAGAGAGCCAAGAGAGTTCATTCAAAGATGGGCATATTATCTCTATGCCTCACAATCAGTGATTTAAAAAAGACATCACAAGAATCATTTTCTGGGAGGATAATGGATTCCTTGAAGCAGGAATAGTTCAAGGAGGTTAATCAGATTTATTTGGTCCTATCACTTCGGCAACATGTACACAGGACTGTCATATGACACAGGAAAACGTAGACAGCTGAAACTCACATGATGCTAGAAAATAGGATTAAAGCGAGTTATTTTTAGTCGAGACCTGGGTGTGCTCCCCGCAGCAGCGCGGGGCTCCTGGCTCATTCTTCAGGGTGCATTAGGGTATGTAGGAGTCACTAAAAAGGAGCATGAAGCCATCTGAGCCAAGGTTAATTCCCAGAAATAAATATGAGTAAGTGATGGTCAAAATTAAGCATTCTACCTCCTAAAATCTCAGAGAAAAATAAAACATCTAATAAAAACAGCAATAAAAACAGTGGGAGCTTTAAATCTGTAGAATTCTCTGCAACCATGATTAAAACGCTATGGGCGAAAGAATAGCTTGAATGTCTTTCATAAAAGAAAATAAAATCTGAAAAGCTTTTATCCTTGAAAAGAATAGCGTAAAATGGGCTTTTTTGAGTGTGTGTAGAGGGCTAGAAAGTATATGCTTGGTGATTTTTTATAAGCAGATCTGCCACAAAATACATGCAAGCTAACTGGTGAATAACTTTCAGTTTTGCTCTTAAATTAAGAAATGTACCAGATGAGAAGCTATAAAATATGTGCTTTCATTTACTTTCAATTCAAAATGGTTATTATTCCTTGAGTCTTTAGTTCACTATGAAAACAAAGCCTAATGTCTATATTCAATTTTCTATAAATAGGTAAAATCAAAATACTCTTACAGGAATCAAGATTTGACTTAGAAATTCTAGAGAGCTACTTTCCCTTCTTTTAATTCTCCTGCTTCTCCGTGTAGGATGACTGACACTCGCACAGAAACTGCAGATGTGGAGGGACCACTCACAGCCAGCAAGGGAGATGCAGGGCACCCGCTGGCATGGGGCCCACAAGGTGGCACAGGTCCTGCCATGGGCACAGAAGCCAAATAACCTGCATGCTTCCATGTAGCTTCATGTGTGCTTTTAAGGGGAAAAATAGGGAAATGAACACTGGATGTGTTTCTTAGATTTTAGAAGTTGTTATCATTATTCAAACACAAATTATAATATTGAGCAAAAGAGAAATTAACAACATGTATGTTACTGTCATAAATTTTAATCTATATTTAATAAAACAAATGGCAATTTTTCATTATATGAGATCATCCTTGAATTTCTAAAATAATACAGTAACAGAAGTTTAAAAGTATTGCTGAGAGAAGGAAGAAGCTAACGGAGAGCAGAGCAGAGAAACCAGAGCAGAGACATGGGGACAGTAAGACAGACTGGGGAGCCCGGGAGTCATTTCTACAGTTGCACAAAGCTGACAGACACCTATCTGGATTAACTAAGAAAAGTGAACAACAACAAAACCTACTTCAATAAATCAAATCAGAACTGAACATACAGAAATAACACAGACTCGTGAAACTACTGTGAAGAATTCTATGATAAAAGAAATGGATAGATTCCTGGAACTGCATACTTTTCCAAGACTGAAGAGCAAAGAAACTGCAAATTTGGAATACAGCAGTAACGAGCAGTAAGAAGAAATTCCACTAATTACAATCTCCCATCAGAGAGAAGCCCAGGACTAGATGGTTTCCCAGTTAAAGCCATCACAGGATGGTGTCCTAAGAAGGCCACACTAGGTCTCTCCGTGACTGTCTAGCCAATCCCTCCGAAATACTGAAGAGGAGAGAATAATTCTAAACCCAGTGTGAGGCCAGCACTACCCTGAAGCCATAACCTGACACAGACAGTAGGAAGAAACAGAATACAAGCCCGGGTCACTGACGAACACAGGCACAAAATCATCAGCAAAAGAGTAACAAGCCTCACTTAAGAGTGGATCACAAAGGGTCACCCCCCCCCCCCAATCAACTGGGATCTACCTCTGGAATGCATGGACAGCTCAACATGCACAGAGCAATGACACGGTTCACTGTGTTACAATGAAGGCCAAAAGACATACAATCATCTCGATAGGCGCAGAAGCAGCCCAGGACAAAAGCAAACTCCACTTACGGCAAAGATGCTGAAAATCTTACATGCTACACATTACAGAAAGAATGTTCCTAAACACAATAAATGCCAATAAAACAAGTCCTCGGGTTACACCGTACTCAACAGTGAAAAGATGAAGGTTTTCCTTTTACGATCAGTAGGAGTCGTTTGCTCACTGTACCCAATTCTGTTCGGTACGGTACTGTGGGTCCTGGCTGGGTCGGCTGAGCAAGAAGAATACCAAGCTTTCAGAGAGAAAATCACAAAGTGAGACTCTTGATGACAACGTGGTCATACTGTAGAAAGTTCTGAGGATCCCCACAAAGATCGTTAGAACTGATAAACTCAGGAAAGTCGTTGTACACAAAAAATCAGCAATGTTTCTTTTTTGTTGTTGTTGTTGTTGAGATAGGATCTCACTCTGAAGCTCAGCTCTGTCCTGAACTCACTCTATAGACTGGCCTGGCCTCGTCAACCCTGTTGCCTAGCCTCCCGAGTGCTGGGATGACAGGCAGGTGCTACCATGCCTGGCTTATGTGGTGCTAGGGAATTGGAACGCAAGTCTTTGTGCTTTGTGCTTCCTTGGCAAGCACTCTATCCACTGTGCTACTATCTCAAAAAGAAATTGTAACTTTTATAAAGAAAATGGCAAGAGAGTAGCAATGGCATTATGAATAGTAGGTGATGACAGGCAAGCCACTGCCAGTATTTCAGTCCCTCCTGCATGGTGGCTGTGACTACCAAAGAGCTCCCCATAACCTAGGTTTAACTCTTAAGATAATACCTCTTATGGAAACAGTGAGCGTCACTATTTTTGTCTTCAAGATTTAAGGTTTATCCAGAACCACCGAGGAACAATCAGATAGAAGTGCTTAGTATGCCCAAAACTATTACTCTGGGTACTGCTAATTCCACAACAACATAAGTGATAAATTAATGCAAAGAGATGATGACCTCACTCGACACCAAGCTCCTTGCCCACTGGAAAAGCCTGCTACTCAATTACCATGTACGGCTCTTTATCGGGGATATTTGAACTTGTATCAGCTCTGCCTGTGCCCCACATGCCACATACACCATGATCCCTCAAACTTCATACTTGTTACTTGACCTTGAAAAGAAATGACTATGAATTATTTTTACTGCAGCCTCCAGTTGATTTCTAGGTGCAAACATGAGGATTTTTGTGGTACTTGAGGTTGAACCCAGGGCCTCCACACTGAGCTGCATCTCCAGGCCATCATTTACCTTTGGTTTTCAGACACGGTCTTACTAGGTAGTATGTTGCCCAGGCTGGGCTTGAACTTGCGATTCTCTGCCTCGGCCTCCCTGAGTGCTGGTATCACAGGACTGCACCCCGAGGCCCACCCAACGGAATGTATTATTAAGAATGATGGAAGGTCAACTCGTGAGAGTTCTGGACTTTTATTCCCAGGAAATAACTTCCTCATTTCAAAAACATCTCTTTTCAAACATGTAACAGTTTTACTACAGTACAGTTTGATTCCTCTGCAATACAAAAAAAATAATAATAATTTGAATCATACTCACTTAGCTTTTCAAGAAATAAATCAGCCAAAATGTATGGCTTAACAGAGACGCTAACTTATACTCTTACCCAGGAAGCCAAGCCTAAAAATCAGCCAGCTGCAAATGCTGTGAAGGTCCTAGCGCAATACCGCCCCTAGTGGGTCACGGACTCCTGCTGCAAGGTCCTTGGGTGCAAGGCCTGGATCTCATATACCAAAAAATAAAAAATAAAAAAATTTTAAAAAGCGAACAAACTAAACACCACTGAGGGTGATTCTTAAGAAATCTCTAATATATTTTTCAACACAGCACTGGAATCCTGAAATTATGCAATGTTTGAACCAAGAAAAAAAAATGTCAACCACTTCTAATCACATCACATACTTGGAGTTAAGAGGGGTCAGGTTCACCAGTTTCACTAAACACTTAAGAGGAATGTTACAATAAACATGATTGTGTCAGATGCATTTGACTGGCACGAATGACCCCTGCACACCTATCTCTACACACGTTTCTTTGGATAAGCCCACTTTATTTCTTCCTTAAATTCTTAACATTTTAAAACCTTGTAACACAAACAATCTGACCCAACACTCTGGTAGAAACTCCATGCCTTCACCTCTCCTGGCAGATTAGACACTGCTTGCCTTCTAAAATATTATGGCGATTTGTTAAAGAAACAGAAACAGGTAACTGCTTGCTGAGCGGATCTTAGGTTCGTACGCTGGACGGACAGATGACCTCATCCCATTTAAGCACAGCAGGACACAGATTGGAAGGCAGAATTCGCCCCGGCCTCTTCGGTTAGGCCTCGCCACAGCACGCCGGTCTCACTTCCGCTGTGAGGCACACAGCAGGTCCTCCTCTTTCAGACGAAACTTAGACGTTTTTGCCTTATACCCCAGCCAGGGAGCTGGCAAATGCAAAAGGCAAGGCAGTCTGGCTGACACACTGGTGCTGTCCATCAATTAACCATTTTTAAATACAAAGCACATACAAATATATCATGAAATTCATAAATATAACTATTCAATATTCAATTTAAAATGCCTACTAATATTGTAATCACACTAAGATCATAAGCCCCTAAAATTAATTAATTCATAAATAATTAATTCTGAAATAAAATTTAACCAGATATATGCTGTGGAATGAAGTAAATACTGTAAAATTTAAAATACTGAAATGATCAAACAGCACAGCTACAGCACAGAAGTCTAAGCAGAATGGTAGCATGAGCCATCGCTGTACGTGTACATTAGCTCAGGCCAGAGGCGATTTTATTAGGGAACAGACCACAGGAGCGAGTCTGTCAGGACAATGGCGGATGGTTTCTCGCTCAGCCCACAGCCTTATGAGGACACAGGGTGCAGAATGAATCAAGGTACAGCTGAAAACTGCAAACTATAACCACATGGAGCTCCCAGGCCAGGCAACGGTTCCCATCAAAGAGCCCCTCACCTTGGACTGTTTCTAGGATGACAACGATCACACAGGCCAGGGCTAAGTTGTATTTACAGCAATTCAGTCACCCTGACACCCACAGGCTCCTCAGACACCCTTGCCTCCCAGGCATCGGGCCGGCATCCAGCCAGCAGGTGTCACCGCTGCACCCACGGCCCGCAGGCCTGCCCACGGCCCATAGGCCTGCCCAGGCAGGGCGGGAAGGAAGCGGCTCAGGGCGCTGAAACACACACGTGGGCTTCACCTTCCCGCACTGGGACTGCGGGGAACTTGGGAACGTCAGTTATTTGCTCTGAAATACGGATTTCCTCAGCTGAAACAGGGCGACTGACTCATACCTCACTGTATACACAGTGACTCAATGTAAATTTTAAGAACCCTTATAAGACTACAGAATTAAACAACTGTAAGTTGTCCGCACAGCAGAGAAACCAAGCACAGTGTGTTAACAATCTGGGCTGGCTGCTGAGAGAGGAAATGCTGGCTAACATCTTAAATGACAGCCTTATCCCCACGGTTTCTTTCTCTCCTACACCCCGCTCTTTTTCCCGTCTGCAGGATGAACTTCCTGTCGTAGATAATGTGACACCATCGATACACAATTAAGAGTTTGTCTGGACAAATTTGACTTCACTACAGGAAACTGTTCTTGGACAGATGACCCATTCGAGGCCTAACATTCTCTCCCCCTTTAGCGGCGCTAAGGAGACAGACCAGAACAAGGGAACCAGTGGGTGCGCGTGTGTGCACATGTGTGCGTGTGTGCACGTGTGTGCAGGGCTGCCCATAGGAGTGGCACGGCCACGGCACAGGCACCGCCTGGAGACCCCGGATTAGGAACGCGAACCCCTTGGCTCAAGGCGGGCGCTGGCTGGCTGCGGGCTGCAGAGAGAGGCCAGGGCCGACCCGGTCCACGGGAAGCGAGAAAGCCACATCCCGGGGTCACATTCTCCCCGCGTGGAAGCCCCCGCTCATCTCCGCGTCCTTCTCCTGTGGCCCCCTCCAGCCATTTCCCCGACTCTCCGGACCCCCAGGCAGCCATGGCTTGCATCACGTCCAGGGTAACACCAAGTGGGGACGCACAGCCCACTGCCTTCTGTGCACAGGGTCTTGCTCGTCGGACTTTTAAGTAGTCAAACAAAATGGCCATTTTTGTGAGTCCTCAGAATGGAAACCCCACACCTCCAGCAAGAGAGGCGGCGTCCTTTGTGGCCGCAGTGCGCTCGCCTCCACTCTGTCCTTATGTGCGTGCACCCCCTCACTCTGGCAGGACACTGCTGCTTGAAATTCTAGAACCTTCCAAAACGCATCTCCACTGTATCCCCCACCCAGAACCGCGGGCTACGGAAGCCTGGCTCCTGCCGAGCACCACTCCAGGAAAGGAAGGGTCGCTAGACTCCCTGCGGCAGAGCGGGCCCTCTTCCACCCCCTGCCACCCTCAGGCATGGCTTGGAAGAGCCACGCGCGGTCCCCGTGCCTGCATGATGCAGGCAATCGTAGTGCTCTGTGATCACAGAGGATGCTGGGTACGTGTCAGAGTCAGTGAAAGAAAATCAAACACCGTTTAAGGACGAAGAGATTGACAGAAACTATTTCTGCAACTTTGTTTTCCGAGCTCCCTGAAGTAGATGACATTCCCCTACTTTACGGATGAAGCCAACCTCCGTGTTCCTCGGGCTCAGGCACATTCTCTCTGATCTTTGTGTTTCCATATTTTAATTATAAACTACACTCAGAAACACATCTCTGCTCACGAACTAGGAAACTGAGAACATGGACAACTTTGAACGTATCATTAAAAATAAATCGGCACTGTTTTTAAAAAGCAGAAAGTACAAATTAAAATCTCCCATGCACAGATCTGCCACCAACACCCTCATCATGCACATCTGTACAAATTACTACTAATCAGTTTTATGCCAAATTTCTTAAGCAAAGACATTTGCCTACGTAACAAACTGTAGGCCCCGGTCACAGAGACAGACAAGATGTGTGCATTCTGCCTGAATACTGAACAATCTGGACTTTGCCCTTCCATGATCACCTTTCCTGCCTTTTCGTTTCCTCCAGGTAGTAAGCATATCCTTCTTTACACATAAATGGCATCAGAGCATACGTGGGGACGATCTTGGCTGCTTCTTCATGTAGTGTGCTACACAAGTGTCGTTATCGTGAGAAGTGGGCTCATGTTCCATACGTACACACTCTATGTTCTTACTCCACTGTTCAACTGTGTGAGACAATTACACCTTTCCTTCTGTGAGGTTTCCTTACAGAATTTCCATTTACTTACAGCTCTCTTACAGCTTTATGGCTCACCTCTCTGAATATCATTCTGATATAAAACAGAAGTTGTACCTGATATAAAACAGGTTGGGAAGTTGTGTCTTCCCATCTTTCCTGATTACATTAAGATGCCTCACACCCTTTGCTACATAATGTGTCTTTGTCCACTGATCAAAAACTTCATCTTTGTCTTATATTGACTTTTTATGTATATAATTAGATCTTTTCAAATGTATCCCACTGATATAACTGGTATGCACACACCAGCATGGATGTGTAACTTCCGTGTACTTGCATGTTCATGACTGAACAGCACTACTTTTGAGCTACAGCAGAGCCATAATCTCGCAGCTGAAGCAGTGCCACAACGGGTCCACACGTCTCTCCCTTCCCAGCACTCCTGTCTCTCACCGTCCACTTCCTCCTGAGGGCTACAAGCCACGTGAGAGTTCTTTGTAAAACCCACTGATACTAAATTGCAATGTAATAAAATTTTAGATTATCCTGAAGCACTTAACACGTTTCCAAAACCGGTCATACTTTATTCATTGATAATAACTGCCATGGCTTCAAGATGTGTCCCCACAGCTGTGACGCTGTTCTGCACAAGTCAAGGGCAGTTTCTCATACATATTTTTAGTTTTTATGCAACTGTAAATTGGGCTTTGTCTGCTAAATATTCCAAGTAGTTTTGTACCAATATAAAAACCAATGAATTTATTCCTGAATATTAATATTATATAATATTGGCACAACAATTAAATTGTCTTTTGATCTGCTTTTGCTGCTTTTCAAAAGACTCTCCACAGTTTTCTACGTAAACAGCATCAGCAAACAATGATAAACGTATCTGCTCCCAGTGTAGTTAGCGGCACCTGAGTAGACCTGAGGACTCCTTCGGAACGCGGCAGGACGAGGCTGCTCACACCAAGCAGGACAGCTCCGAAAGGAAATAATGGCGATGCGCTTTTTCTGTATTTTTTTTAAATTTAAACATTCACCTTATTTGAAGCAGATCTTCAGAATAATGTTAAATAAGAGTCACCACCAAGACCACATGCGCCCAGTTCCTCCTGCAACGGGAAAACTTCCACCTGTCTCCCTGAGGTTTGCCAGGACCACAAGAATTCTCATGTGCTCTTCCCACCCTCTCCGCATCTACCTGTCACCCTGCGTCCCCACCACCCCTCCGCCTGCACTTACGCTCGTCCACCCGTCCTCCACACGCAGGCTCCCTCGCGGTGACACGGCCGCCGTGTCCTCTCTGCCACATTCACTTGCTCACCGTTCCTCGATTCAGTCACGACTGTTCACCATCTGTGACCCCGGCCCTGAATCGGAGCTCGAACACCACCACTGAGACAGAGACCAGAGCTCAGCACAACATCACATCAGGGTCCGCCACCAGGACAATCACAACGGAGCCTGGAACGTGACCCCCGTGATGAGGAGCAGCTCAGCGCACAGCTGGTGTCGCGATGAACACCGCTCAGTACTCTAACGACAGAGCTCAGTACGACCCCACCGTGAGAATGAGAAGAGCTCAGTGACAACACAGCCCAGTGCAACATTACTGAGGCAAAAAACAGAGTTCAGAACCACGCTGTGCTAGTGACACAGCTCAGCACAGCATCGCGCTCACGGTTAGAGCCCGGTACAACACCTGTGCGATCAAGAGCCGAGCTCAGTGTGCCAGAGGCTCACCAACAGCCAGTGGGAGATAAGAAAACGTTCAGGAAAACATAGCAATAGTCCGAAAAAGAGAAAGCGAGGTTATCTGACACGCAAGCATGAGATTGCTAATGGACACGAGTGACAGGGGAGGAGGAAGTCTACCCAGGGGCCTGGCCTGTGTAACCGAGAACAAGGCCCACGGAAAATGAACAACAGCCCCGTGGATCACAGCACACTCGGAGGGGCACGGCTGGGAATGGCGTCTCAGGACCCACACACCAGAGCCTGGACTGCATATCCTCAACACTTCCAGCTGAGAAACACATCACAGCGTGCATCTTTAAAGGACTGCTGTGTGCCCACTGAATGAGAGACAATCTGAGATTAGAAATTCAATATATTCACTTAAACCACCTTCCCAAACTCCCCCACATAGACCCATTTCCCCTCTGTCAGGCACAAAGGTGGGAATCCCTCACAGCTTAGACTGTTTCAGGTTAGTGGGGAAGCACCTGGACTGTGTGCCAACGGGACCCCGTTCTTTCAAAGCCATTCCCTCTTATGACCCCTCAAATACAGTGCTCGCCACATGGAGTAAGAGAAAATTGTTTCCAGCTTATTAATGTCAGAGGCACTAACAGGAAGAAACGCCAACAAACAGGTGCGAAGTCGTGCTGTGGACAGCAGAGCGGCAGGTCGCCGGCCCCACGCAGTGCCGGAGGCCCACCAGTCTCACGGTGGGAAGCACAAGGATCTGGGGGAGGAAAGAGGCCTTCAGCAGGGGAAGGCCGGGCAGCAGTGCCCAGGTCCCTGGGGACCACAAGCCTCACTCGGTCCCGCATGCAAAGACTCTGGTTTTAAAACTAGACAGATACTGATCCTCTGCACCCAACGTTCTAAGAATTGAACAGGACTCAGTAGTCTGGCTTGGAATTCGTTTCCCTTAAGGCCTGATAAGTAAGGAAAAGCTTGGAGCCAAACCTGTCTTTTTCGTAACGCTTCCTCTTACTACTCAAGGATCCTCTTTGCTGCCTCTATCACATATTTTATTTTTGGTAGGAAACCTAAGCACATGTAAAATTCAGGGAGAGCTCCATGGGCTCCCTTGTTCCCTTAGAACAAAGGCAGTTAGGAAAGTTCAGAAATGCAGCAGTTTGAGTCCATTCATGTAAGGCACAGAAACAATCCCACAAAGTATGTGCATCTGCACACCGGGAGACGTTTACTGTTTCTTCAACTAATGCAATCACACTGCCAAGACAGCTGGAATTAAAGGCTACCTGGAAACACTTCCTCCACTCACTGACCACCTGCATCATCATTTTCATTGAGATGCAGTATTCTAAAGAATACATATGAAGACAGCAACGGATTGCTGCCTGATCCTTACCAAGTCGAACTAGATGGAACCGTGTGTTTTCTGGGAAAGCTGGAACTGTGTACATGAAGGTATAATGCAGTATTCATAAGGTGGGCAGCACACCTAGACAGCCAGGCACACAGGGTGCTGGGTAGCGGCAGCACGTTATCACAGAGATGCTCTGAAGTGAAATTTCATCGGTATGTCAAAGCTCTTCTCAGAGCCAGACAAAATAAAAAAACCAAGTGTCACTTGATAACAAAAAGCAGACGGAGGCAAAAAGTCTGCAGGTTTACTACTCAAATTAAACCCTATATCTTACATGAAATCATACTGAATACAACAACCCATGATTTTAAGCTTAATATGGCATCATTGAACTATTGCATAATTATAAACATGCCACAAATAAAATTGTAAATTATGAACTTCCATAGCATTTACTGCTGTAGAAAAAGAAGAGGCATCTACAATGATAAGTACTGAATATAAATTGACTGAATTGCATACAGCCTGAATTGAATTTTACGGATATTTATGCATGTACATATAATTTTAAAATATTTTAGGATCACACTGAGTCTGTGTTCCAGCACACGATGCTTTTGTTAAAGCACAACAGCTCTGAATTTTACAAGGAATTCAACATGGAACACACTTCTTTTTCTCTTTGCATTGTTTTTAATTTCGCTAACACATTCAGTAGTATTTCACAGGCAGAAAGCGGTCTGAGACACAGAGGCACAGAAAAAGCCAGATCTTCAGCTGCGTCCAGGGAGGATGTGTGGCTGGACATCTGGAAGAAGGGCCAGGGGCGGCAGCCATGGGCCCGGCCTGCCTCGCAAGGTCAGGTTCTCAGAACGGTGGCTACCATGACAAACAGTTTAACCTGGGTGGTGATGTGTGCACTGTATCAGTAACAATTCCTGCGTCAGACGACCAGAAGGAGGCGGGCCGTGTGGAAGGCCATGAGCTCAGCCCACCCAGATGAGACGCGGGTGGGTTCAGAGCAGGGGAGCCACCGTGCGCCCCACTGTCCGTCAACTCTGCGTGCCTCAGCAAGCAGCCAGGGAACATTCTGGTGTGTCTGCTTGCTCATCACTGACTGAAAGCCCACCTCCCAAGCAGACTTAATAAATTATATAATCACATCTTTTGTCCTAAAACTCCATTTATTTCGGTTTTTATTACACATGCGTTTCTGGACACAAGAAATCTCTCACCTCCTCACCCTGACAGTATCTGAAAACCCAAAAGCTACTTTACACCACGTCACGTTGGGGAGAATTCACAGCTGCACCCCAGAATATTTCTGCTAAAGGGGTTCTGTGCTTAGAGCTCACCACAAAAATGATAGTTTTACTAAAAGCTGCCATTTCAAAATATTGAAACCAGAAATAAAAACACACATTCTGTTCCTCTAATTTTGAGTCTCTCTCTTCTTTTTGAGACAGAGTCTCACTTTGTGGCCCAGGCTGGTCCTCACTATGGAACCCCGACTGGCCTTGGACTCACAGCAGTCCTCCTGCCTCAGCCTCCCAAGTGCTGGGATTACAGGCGTGCACCACCACACCCGGCTTATGCGGTGCTGGGGATCAAGCTTGGGTACTTAAAGCTTGCTGTAGCACTTGCTAGGCGAGTGCTTTAACCGCTGAGCCATCCCTCCAGCCCTGTTCCCCTAATTTTGAAAGACTCCGTGATCTCCCTATGTTGTCCACTCAAACTGTCCGTGAGTAACACAGCAGCAGGCACCCGTGCTTCTGCGGTTCTGCTCCCACGCTCCTGCACACGTGTCCCCATCAACTGTGCACTTGGGCAGCTTCCCACAAACCTCCAAATGTCACTGTCACTGTGAAGCTGTATTTACTTCTAAAGAGAAAGCTCCCAACCTAGTCAGGATGGCCCACATTGCACAGGTCTTAAGTCACATACCAGCAGAGACAAGGAAGTCAATTAAAGATAAAAGGTCACTACCATCAGCTCAGTATTGAAGTGGATTGACTCACTCAAGGGAAGATGTACTGGAAAAGAGGATGAGGGCCCAGAATGTACGTGGAGAAAGCAAGGAAAAGTCATCCGTGATGGAAAACCGAGCAGAAGCGAGCAAGAGGCTACGAAAGGATGCGGTGGACTGAAAACCAAAAACTGCGTCTTCCGAACAGAAGAATCGTCATAATGTATAAAGTGATCGAGAAGAAAAAAGTGACCACAAGCTCTAGCAGCGACCATGAGGAGACTGGGACGTTCCCCCACCAGGGCTGCAGGGAAGAGAGGAAGGAGGAAGGCCCTTCCGGGCGGCAGCAAAAAGGGAAGCTGGCGGACAGTGCCGCCGGCAGGGGCTTGGCGAGCTTTCCGGCAGGTGCAGGTGAGACTCTAGACTAATGAAGATTCCTTTAGGACTGCAATGAAAGACGCAGTGCCAAATGCCACAACACAGAAATCCCCATGTGGGGAGTAGCTGGCATCTTCCACTTCCCTGCAGAGAGCAAGGCCCACAAGGTGCCCTTCCAGGATGAGCAGACGGGGTGGGGCAGGGCAAGCGCTGTCTGCAAGATCTGGTGCGTGCTCCAGCCCGTAACGATGATGGCAGCGGAGTAAGCGGCCAGCGTGACAAGGACAGAAAGCGTGGCGGTCTCATGCCTGCGGTGGTCAACAGCCATAATCCCCCCAAAATACTGGATCTCCGCATCAACTGCGTCGTCTTCATCTTTTCCTCTCTTCGTGGTGTCGTTCTCGGAGACTAGACGATGACCGCGATCTCCTGGTAGACCCAACCTTCAACTCCCTGATTTCCAGTTCTGAGTTCACATCAGCTCTACACTTCGAAAACATAACCCGTTATCTAACTTCACCCACAGGCCGCTGCCAATTCCTTCAGGAAGTTAAGGTGAGCTGGCCTTTGAGTGCCTCCCAATGCGCTCATGAGAAAGCGCTACTGTCTGGAGTCAGAATGTCTTTGGGAAAGCCTCCTGTGTTTGGATGTATTGGGGTAACTGTGGAACCACATGTTACTGGGAGGTGGGGCCTGGCTGGAAGGGGCAGGTGCTTGGGGTGTAACCGGGAAAGGCTGTGTCAACACAAAGGTTGTCACTTGGCTCCTGCCTCACTTGGCTTCCATTTACAATGGGGTGAGTAGCTCTCCATCCTCTGCCATGGGCTTCCATCCTGCCAGACACCTACGATTGGACTGTGGGAGACCTTCTAAAACTGTGAGCTAAGCAACTATTTCCTCCTTTAAATTGCGGGTGTTGGGTGTTCTGTCAGGGCAACAAGACAGCAACTAAGAGAGAAGGCTGGACCGTGAAATACGCCACCTCACCTACCGGATCACTGCCACGTGAGGGCTGAGCATCCGATGAGAAACATGCTACAAAGTACCCGGAGGTCCTTCTGATCTAGGATTTCTGAGTTCCATCTGATCTCCACAGAAAAGCAGATTTGGGTGAGAAAAAAACAAGCAAAAGTCCTTATTAACGTTATTTGGCATAATAAACCTGACTCAGACTAAGAGAGAGAACAAATCTAATGCCTAAACAGCATATTAGTTATGCCAAAAGGGTAAACGCTTTTATCCACTGGCCATAAAAGACAATGGAATAAAAATGGCGAATAAACACCAGAGAAAATTGCCTGGACTAGT
The DNA here is from genome assembly GCA_004027205.1 of Ctenodactylus gundi. Classification (NCBI taxonomy): domain Eukaryota; kingdom Metazoa; phylum Chordata; class Mammalia; order Rodentia; family Ctenodactylidae; genus Ctenodactylus; species Ctenodactylus gundi. The sequence continues at coordinate 58,107 of PVKB01003721.1, forward strand.
AAAAACAAATATAACCTAAAGCATAATACTTCAATTCCTTGGGGAAAACAGTAACACTAAGTTTTTGGTTTCCTTAGTCTCTTGATTAAAAGAATATCATACTAGAAAATGCCCTTGCGGATTTCTAAATTCCAGAGACACAGAAACTCACTCCCTGTGTTCCTGTTGGCATTGTTATCTGACTTATAAATTTTCTAAACCTTGTCAACTGCAAATGAGAGATAATTTCACCCATCAAGCTCACACAAGGGGAGAGCCAAGTGCTGCATCAGGCCACAGGCTGCAGACGTCACCTCACGGTGCAGTGGGGATGAGGCTCCTGAGGTAAAAATTTACCTTTGTGGGGTACAGATGTTTCATCTGCTCCCTCACATGGAGGGAGTTTCCAAAAGAGCACAAATCATCTATCACGACAGCAACTGTTTTCAGGACTAGACTCTGTGTGGACACCTTCAGCCTCGTCCATATTACGTCACAGCTGCCCTTACAGCAGAAACCCTTTGTGAACACTCATATATTGTGTTTTAAAGTCACACACTACAAGGCATATCCCAATGATCACTTGTTTGAAGCTACTTGGTACAGGGTGCCAAGCCCCCAAGTCTGACTCTCAAGGTCCTTGTCGGATGGCTTTAGTGCCGAACTGCCACTGACTCTCCAGAATGGGCCAATAACCTTAACTGATAATCAACAGAAGCTGAACTCTGAGCAACATCAGTATTTCTAAGACTTCTGTGCATCTGATGAAAATGGTTAGAAACAAAAATGGAAATCCCACAAAATTGTTCAAAGTCTCCAAGTTGTGGAACCCAGGAAAGCTGTCATGTTGAATTAATTGAATTACTGAGAGCCCAAAATTACAAATTACATGCTGTGCACAATCGCTGACTCAACAGCTTTTAAATTTTTCATTGCTTTATAACTGTTGTAATTATCATTTCCTTTGAATCCATAAACTATGCCAAAGTATGTAATTTCAAAATCTTTTAAGCTCGCACAAATGTGTACATGAAGTTCAACGTGACAGAAACAGCTTGAGTAATACCGCATCTCCCTCTCAGGACTTTTAAGAAAAAAAAATAAAAAAAATTCTCGTTACTCAGGAAATTGCAATGAAAGGACCAAGGGAGAAGCTCCTCCTGCTTTGGGTGTTTGAGTATAAATGTAAATCAGTGCCTTAGAAGAAATAAATATCTTCTGAGCTTGAGAGTCAGCACTAAGATAAATATTTTAAGACAAAAAGATCCTCCCACCTCTAACAGTAACTCAGTCTCATCTTTTGTGGCCAAGAGAGGAAATTAACATGTACGTTGGCTTTATGAAAAGTCTATCTTAGCCAAGTCCTACCTCAGTGGATAGAACCATTTGGAGTGCTGAGGCAAGGTACAGATGAAGTGATTGGTGGACTTTTAAACTCTCACTGAGAGGAAAAAAAGAAAAAAATATATAGAGAGAGATATGTATACATACATATACAAAATGACAAATGCTTACTATAAACCAATAAATCTCTCTCTCTCTCTCTCTCTCTCTCTCTCTCTCTCTCTCTCTCTCTCTCTACCTGTGTTTCATCCCTTCTATGCAGAAAGCCCGTTCTGAGCTGCACTGGGGAGAGTCCCTGAGCTCTGGCCCTCCGTCCTGCACAGGCCCCGGGGTCCAGCTGTCCAGCTGCCCACAGGGCTAAGACAGTGCCTGGGCCTGACCATACATTCTGGCCACATGAAGCTTCTGGGGAAAATTGATGTAGAAAAGGACACTGACACAGCTGCAAAGCATTTCTCCAAGATGTCTTACAGAATCATGGGAGAGGAGCTAATTACGGGGGAGGGGCTGACACCACCCTTCCAGAGGGGTGAGGGTGCCCAGTACCACCTGGGTGAGACCCGCTGGTCCCATCATGTGCCCTCCTCCCCGGGACTGGGCTCCCAGGATGAGAACCTTCCCCCCTCCCACGGGGCCAGGATGCAGGGCTCACACTGAGTTCAAGGAAAAACCTGCTGTCCTTGGCCATGAACTCCAATCAATAAAATCAATTTTTAAACTCATCTTTTAATTTGAGCAGATGTTTTACCTTACTCAACTGTACTGTTATGTTACTGAGCAGTTCTGTGTTGTTACTGCACCAGAATGATGCCTTCCCTGATAGGGAAAAGTATGGTATTGTTGAAAAGACAAATTTCGAGCAGAGTCACAGTGCCAAGGTTGAAAAGAGACTTTGCTCTATCTGTACAAAAGAACTCCTGTGGAGATCATTTGGATGGGTCCTTTGACTCCGATTCCTAAAAATTAACTGATGGTCTCTCTGGAACAAGGACCAGCGGAGGCGACCAGCATCTTCTACATGTAACCACCCTGTGCTCAAGAGACCGCTGGCAACCCAAGCCCACCCTGACCTCGGCGGCCTCCACAAAGCCCCCAGGGTAGCAGGCCTTGCAGGCTTCCAGCAGATGGAAGCAAATTCCCTGCAGGAGAAATCCACCCAACTATGCCGTGCCTGGCCCCGTCAGTCATGTGGGCTTCCTACAGGGCCACAGGCCACTGGAGGTCACGCACCAGCAGCTCCTTCCTCTGTCTCCAAGTGCCAGCCCACGTCTACGCTGTCTCCTCTGAGACAGTCGCTGTGGCAACTTTCCTGGGCCAGGGGCAGCGTCAGCACCACCGTGTGGTCTGGCACCCACTCGACTTGGGTACTGTCCAGATACTTTTATTATTATCATTAAAAGTAATAGGAGGAAGAGAAGCCGCTGTGATTCATGAAGCCTAGCTAGGTGGCGGTCTCCTTCTCATGGAAAATCATCACTCTTGTTCGGGGTTGTCACCTTTCTCTGGAGCACGAGCGCACTGAGGCCAGCAGCACAGTGACATGCACTGTGTCAACTCAGGCTGGCCCGGGGACAGGATGGATTTGACAGTTGTGACCCCAGCTGCAAGCTCCCCAGTGGTGTGAGAACTCAAGCTGGGCACCCTACTGGTGAGGGAGGCCGGGGGAAGGGGCTCTGCAGACGGAATGAGGAAAGACAGGACGGAATACAGCACAGGAAACCAGGAGAGTGCAAGGAACGCTCTCACAGAAGGGCAGGCGTCGGGGGCGTCACCGGACAGACCGGCTCCAGTGAGCGCATGAAGGTGAAACGCGCTCTTACAGGAAACCACCACACAGGTCATGGTTGCCTTTTCGTCACACTTACCTTTTCAGGCATGCTGGTAACTAGTGCATACGCCATCCCCTACCCAGACTGCACATTATAGTTTATAGGAAAAAATATGCTTTTGAGATGTTTTTACTCATTTTTCCCACTTCATTGATACGTATACGTGCAAAATTCAAGGTTTACAATGGAGCTGAGCCTTTTGTGCACATATGTATCTTGTCAAGGTGACGAGGGCCCTCCCACTCTCCTTAACAATGTTAAAATGGAGATGATAAACATTTCCAGTCATGTAATCAGTGATCCTGGATATGAGCCAGCTCTTCATCATCAATGCTTCCCAATGATCAGTTTTTGTGCTAGCGAGAACCACAAAGAACCCTGTGGCCACCAGAGACTCGGGGTCCCAGACCCGTGGGGCGTGGGGAGGCCCACCCGCAGCTCGGCAGGCAGTCCGTCCGCAGGAGGGCGTTCCATCAGGAAGCTTTGGTTTGTTTCACGCGCGTCCAGTGCCAGGAAAGGAGCCCAGGGGCTGGGAGGCCTGTCCCCTCCTCCCTGTCACTGAGAAATGACAGTAATGCTGCTGCCATAGGACAATCAGAGAGCTTGTGTGGAAGGCCTGCGTCATTTTAAAGCGCTAAGTCAGATGAACAAGATACCTGCTTCTACTAGTAACAAGAACCATCAAAACAGAAATAATATTGCCTTTTAAACTGCTCATTCAGAGAGAAAAATATTTTAAAAGCCAGACTCACATCTGGAGTGCATCTTTTTGTGGCAACAGGTCCTCTCCTCGTAAGCCTCCCCCCAAAAAGAAAGCATCTCAAAAAGTTCAAGCTACTGATATATTAAGGCTTCAAAAGGACAGTCTGCTATTTGTGTGATCTATTTCATTATTTTTTTAAAAAATTCTCTTTTTTACAATCAACTTATATTGTTTAGGAAAAGATTATTAGATGGTATACTTTACTATTTTAAACTTTAGTTAGAAAACTCAGTCAGTATCTATTGTGGTTTGGATCTGGAATGTCCCCCAAAAGTCTCATGTGTTTGAATGTTATAGAATGTCTATGGAACTAAGTACTGTTGGGAGACTGGGGCCTCAGCTGGAGGGGTGGGTTACAGGCATGTAAACTGGATTACAGGTGTGTAAATTGGATTATAGGCATGTAGTGGGGGCTTACCATGCTTTCCACACCTGGATCCAGGAGGGGCTGATCACTGGGAGGAGACCTGGAAGGACATATAAGCTGCTTCCTGCCTTCCTTGGATGACTAGACTCAACTCGCCTTGACCTGGCTTCCTGTGTGTGATGTCGTGAGAAACTGCCTCCACCTCTGCCTCTGCCATGTACTACCATGGCTGCTGGCCGCCCCTGAATGCACCGTGACCTTCTGAAACTGTGAGCTAATGTAAACCTTTCCTCCACTAAATTGTGGACACAGCCCCTTCCACGCTATGGACTGAAGTCTAACTGCCGAAATGAGACATTCAGATAGCTGCGCTGTGTGTGCCACACGTGTGCAATCACTCTGAAGGACACTGAGGGCAAAACAATAACGGCATTATGAATTAGGGCTATTAATCTACAAGCAGCACGCCAGTGGCCAACACACGAAATTCCACATGTAATGCGTGCTACTTGAGCTTTCCTTTCTCAAAATGATAAGGACTGAGGGGAACGGCCCGTGTCCCGTGTCCTTCGGAACACGAGCGGCCTCCTTTCCCCCTTCAGGGCCCTTACGTGCACCACGGTTTTTGCTTTAATTCCACTGACCACGACTTACACCCAAAGCGGCAGTCACTGATTTAGCCCCATTTGTCATATAAGCTCACTGAGGAAGGGGTCCCCGACACAAGCAAGTCTGCCCAGAGGCGCCCCTAGTGTCAGTGCTGTGGGTCCGTCCTCACTGCGCCACTCTGCCAGAGGAAGGCAGGGGGGCCTCACTCTATAGGCACCCCAGCACCTGCCCTGTCCTGAAAGCCTGCTGTGCACTTTAAGACAAAAGGAAAGACGTAGAACGTAAAATCCAAAGGAAAACGGTGAAATCGTGAAGTAGTTTCTGGTAGATCTCTCTTGAAAAGTCAAGTACCCACACTGAGTTTAAATATTCAAGTCCCCTCCCAAAGCTTGAGCAACTGCCCTCCAAGGCGACGGTGCCATTCCGCCACCTAGTGGACATCCTGCACCATGGCAGGCACACCGTGTGAAAATATATAAACATAGCCTCAAATAAAAGAAAATCTCTTCCTGTTTTGAAATTTTAAGTTCTAAATCTTGAAAGTGAATTTGAGAGTGACATTTTTGATATAACAGAAAGATGATTTAAATAAAATGCAGCAAGTCATTTGATATATAAAAGACTACACAAAAGGCCTGATTTTGGGCAAGGTGAATTAACAGAAACACTTTTTTTCATAAAGAAACATGGGAATTTTTCTAAAGACAAATGTCCCATTATATCTAGTTATCCCTAATTTCTAATGCTGTAAAATATTTTCAAATGTGTTTTCAGACAAAAAATAACAACCACAACAATGGCCCACTTGTAATCCTCAAAAGAATTTTTTAAAATGGTGAAATATGAGATCTTTCCTTATGCGTAGATGTAAATACGTAACCACATGCACAATGGTCCCTTTTTTCTTTCTAGTACTAAATCAGGAGCCAGGCACCCCGCAGCCACACACCATGCAGACCTCCTGCTCCACTCAGGATTTAGGCACAGCGAGGCCGGATCGAGGCCTGGAACGGGCACCTCATTGCACAGTCCCCTCCCTGGTGCCAGAGTGCCCCTCACTGGCTCCAGGCCTCTTCCCAACACTGCCATTGGATCTGGAGCCCAGCACTTTCATTTGAAACGTTATTATCGAAAACAAATCATTACAATGGATTCACTTACGAGCACTTCTCACACGTATCCAGGGGCAGGTGGGCAGATGATTTTAAAGAAATACTGTTACATATGAGGTGCTAACACACACCGCTGGGAAGCGCCTGCCTGTAAGAACCCAAGCCAAGCTCATCTGCCCAGTATCTGTGGGACCTGAGGCCCCTCCTCATCTCTGGCTACCCTAGCCTCACCTCGGACCATAAGGGACCTTCAGACCTGTGCCTCTGGGACCTCCTGGCCTACAGTGCAGGTTCAGATCACACCCGCACCCCGCACACCCGCACCCTGCCAGGCTCTGCAGGTGAGACATGGAGCCTGTCTGTCTGCCTTCCTCTCCTGTGGCACTAGAGATTGAGCCCAGGACTTTCACACCGAGCTACGGTCTCAGCCCATTTTATGTTTGATTTCTAGACAGGATCTCATGCAGTTATTAAGTCGTGCAGGCTGTGCTTAATGTTACCATCCTCCTGCCTCACCCTGCCAGAGTGCCGGGATGACAGACCTGTGAACCAGGCCTGGTTTGGACACAGAACCTACATCTCAGTGACATCCAGACGTCCCAACTTTAGACGCCTTGTCCCCACAGAACACAGGGTGAGGTGGGGCACTGGGGAGACAGCAGATAGGCCCACGGTGGCACTGCATAAGTCAGTGGTCAGCTGACTCCAGGGCAGATAATGGCGTGCGGTGATGGAGCCCGTGTGCATCGTCGGTATTGGCGAATGGCATTTCACTGACCCATGTGTCCTGGGAGCCTGGCACACAACAAAGCCAGGGAGGTGGAAAAAGATGGTGACACAAGCCAGGTCCTACCTGTCTTGCCCCGAGAGGCTCTTTTAGAGGGATCAGCCTCCGAGCTTCGTGCAGTCCAACACGTCAGCCTCTCCCAACCCGGGCACCAATGCACCTCCATCTCAGGTGTCCGGTTTGCCCCGTCCCAGGCATCCCGCCTGAGTTCACTACTGCTCCAATGAGGCACTGGCAGGCCGGGCACTTGGGTTGTCCTACGGGGGAGCACAGGTCAGACTCACCAGGCTGTTCATTTTGGAGGAGGAGGATCCCGTCCTTTGCTTCCTTAAACTGCTCACTTCTTCCACGTTCCCATCTTTGGGTTTCAGAATGGTCCTGCTGCTCCCGGCTGTTCCTTCGGAGGAGGACCGCAGGCGCCGCTCCATGAACCTGCCCTGCCGACAGGGGCTCAGGCTGCTAGCAAGGGCTAGTTGGAGGAAAACAAGCCAAAATCAGTAGGTGGGTTTCCGGGGGTGGGGGCCTGAGGAAAGGGATCCACTGAAAGAGAATGGAAAACGCCGCTTGTCATTCAAATATTCTCTCACACAGGTGATTTTTTTTTGAGATGCTGGCATCAGGCCAGGGTCTTCCCGCTGAGCTACATCCTGAGCCTGCTTTTCAGTTTTGATTTGGAGACCAGGGTCTCACTAAGGTGCTAAGTCGCCCAGGTTGAGCTCGACTTCGTAACCCTCCTGCCTTAGCCTCCAGAGTGGTGGGCTTACAGACCTGTGCCTCCAGCTTCACCCTCAGAACTTTAAAACCTCTAGCACAGTTCAGTTTGTAACCTCCCTGGAGCCCAAAGCTACTGGAGTTGCCCCTGGCTTTTTTCACCAGTCATATGAAAGATCTGAACAAACCCTGGCCCTGTGTCCTTCCAAATTGGATAGAACTGGGTCCCGTCCCACCACCTTCACACAGATCCTGCATCAAACTCCACCATGCTCGGCTGGGTGACTGTGACTGTCCCTAAGCTGCTGCCCAGGCCTGTCTCTGCACATCTCCCGCAATCTGCTCCCACCCGGCAGCGAGACTGTGTTCACCCGCGGGAGCTCCAGCGCCACCTGCCTGCTCGTGGGGTCCAGGGCTTCCTCGTGGCCACCCCAACTTTGGCCCACTGGGGGGAACCTGTACCCTTCCTGACCTCGTCTCACGCTGCATGACCCCGCTGCCTCGTGCCAATTTAGGAACACTGCAGCCCACTCTGGCCCCACAGCCTTCAGCCCACAGTCTCAACCCTCACATATGCTCAACTATGCACGTTGCTCAGTCTCTATGTCTGCCCAGACCTTGGCTAATGTGCCCCCCACCAACTGCCCAGCTCATCACACAAGCAGGGGGTAGTGATCCAAACACACAGTGAGCTAGGGTCAGGGACGTGGCTCAGCGTCAACAGCCGAGACTCAATCCCCAGCCATCCCAGGAAAACAAAACGAAGCAAACACCTATGTACATATACACTTACCTATATATCCACATGTGTGTGTGTGTGTGTGTGTACACGTGTTTACATTTTTAATGTATTACAGCCAAAGATACACTGCCATCGATCTTTCCAAAACTGTCCCCTCCACTCACAACACACCTGTCCCATCACTCTTACCACTTTCCAAAGCAGTTCAGGAAGTCCTCTCCCCTGAGGAGCCTCATAACATGTGAACAAGAAGCGGGTGAATGCCACCCAGAAAAAGGGCAAGCTTGTCTAAATGTGATCGTTGCCTTCTCGAGAAGCTCCGGCACTATGTGACTTCTGGCTCTGCCCCAAGGTCAAAATGTCCACAAAAGGTCAACACTTCGAATAGATTCAGGACATCGAGACAGCCATAACAACACAAATCTGTGTTTTTTATCATATCATTTACTTAACTGACTTAAAATCTTTAAATTTTCAAATCATCAAATTCTTACAAGGATTGTGGGAGTGTTATCATCAAAAAAGACAGTGACCAGCATCTTTTTCTTGTTGATGCAATCAGCTTAACTGTCCAAGAACATACAATTCACTGTCAAAATCACTTTAACATGATAAATGACCTATGAGCTGAATCTCAATCGACTGACTAAGAATCACCAAGACAACTGTGTTCACTCTCTGGTTCCCACAGAGGAAAACCTCAGAGTTGGCACTTAGACACGGAGGGAATCATCCTGGCGAACTGAGGGAACCTCGGAATCCTGGCGCTATTCCAAGTCTGCGTACTTGCTTGGGCCAATGTTTGGGGCAGAAACAAAATGCTTGTCTTTAATTAACATGTAGAAACTGTACCTGCCCCTTCATGGAGCGACACCTCAGCATGTACTATGTGTAATGGTCAGGTCAGGGTCATTTTATGCCATTTACTTTTTTAAACACTTGGATTCTAATCAGAGGCCCATCACTTGCTAGCAATGTGAGCTGGTAAGGTCTGGGATCTTAAATTCCATCAACAACTTGCACGTGGAATTTCCATGAGAACTTGACACCGTGAAGGGAACTTTCTTAGCACATTTGGGGTACAAATTAAGCCTGTGGGAAGGGCAGCCCCCACCCCACCCCCTGCCATCATCACAGTCTCTTCACTGTGGTCCAGCTCAAGACACTCTGGGTATGCGGGCAACCTGGCTACAACCATCACCACCCCCCACCCCCGCCGCCCAGGCTGCCAGGGCTGCTTCTGCTGATCTGGGTGCCCCTCAACTCCACTGCTTAGCTCCAGTATGTCGCTCCCCAGTGCGCCCATGGGAAGAAGGGGACAGCACCCCACCTTCACCAGAGCCTCCCAAGAAGCCTCTCAAGAAGCTAAGCAGGCTGACCTAAATACAGCTAAAGCTAAGAGCTGAGGCAGCTACCCCGTTCAAAACGTAAGCAATGTGTCAGGTGCAGACCAGCGAGCGGTCCTATACCAAACACACCTCGCTAGATGACCGAGCAATTCCACAACTCCGATTCATGCCTATCACATGGCTGACTCTGTCTATACGCACTAGCTTTGGCCACCAAATGCAGTCCTGCATGGCTGGCTGTGGCAGCCTGCGCTCCGGGCCCACAGAGGTTTCGCCTGGCTGCATTCTTTACCAGCTGTACAGCCCCTGGGCCCCAGAAGGCGCACTTGGTAATTTTGGAAACACACAATCAATTACTTGTCAAGTTGGCGACTGAGGGTCGTAACTTCCCTGTTCTCCAATTTCACTGCCTATGAGGCAGCTAAAACTAAAGACAGCAATGCCAATCATTTTAATTCATAGACAAAATTAGGTTAATATCTGGGCTATAATAATCATTTTCAATATTGAGAACGTGGTTGTAGCCGCAGCACTAGACAGATAGTGGAAAAAAATTAAAAAATAAAACTGGGCCTTGTAAAAGCAGGCTGCATATACTCCACAAAGATGTCCCCACACTGAATTTCACGCTAAACAAAAGTCTTTTGGGTCCACACGGGGGTGATTCATACACACACGCTGGTTCTACCTAAAAAGAAGGTGAGCTGGGGCCACAGCCAGCTCGCAGGGAAGTGCCGTGCCCACACAGGGTCTCCAGGCCTCTGGGCCCTGTTCCGTGTTTTGGTTTGGTTTGGCCCTGCTTGGCTTTGTGCTGCAGTACTAGGGACTGAACCTGCTTCTCACCGAGCCGCACTGCAGCTTTTTCAGTCTTTTGTTCGGTTGTTTAGTTGTCTGCTTGTTTGTTTTTTGAGAGGAGCTCTCACTACGTCACCAAGGCTGGGCTTACCCTTGGTAACTGCTGTGGTTTGGATTGGCAGTGTCCCCCAAAGCCTCCTGTACTTGGATGTAGTGGGATGACAGCAGAACTGTGTATTATTGGGAGGTGGGCCTGGCCGGAAGGGGCAAGTTTTGGGGGATGACTTGGAGGGACTGTGTCAACTTTCTGAGACTGGGAGTTGGCCAGAGCAGAGCCTTCAGGCTTGTGATACTGAATTGGGGCCCCGAAGTAAGCCAAGGCTACGCACCCTGGGTGAAGGGGGCCCAAGGGCAGCTTGAACTAAGTAACGGAAGGACGAAAAAACACTGCTGCAGCTTCTTTCTGAGACAGCGCTGGCCTGCCTGAGTCTGCAGGTAACAACTGGCTCCTCTCACCTGTTCCCGCTTCACTTGGCCTCTGCCTGCAGTGGGGTGAGCTTCTAAAACTGAGAAAATAAATCTTTTTTCCCTTAAATTATGGAGGCTGGGTGTTCTGCATAGCAAAGAAAAAGTAACTAAGACAGTAATCTTCAAGACTCGGGCTCCCAGAGTGCTGGAAGTATATTTTTGAAATTTACAGTTCTTCTGTATCTAGAGATCAGGACTCTTTGTACTAAAACATGGGTCCTAGTTAATACGGAAAGTTTTGTTAACATGGAAAATAGAATTTAAACTGACCAAGTTTATTTGTAATGATTTGGGCTGGAACACACCCACGTTACTAACTAGGACATACCAGCACTCTGTAATGAATTCTAACAAAGAGAGCCCTTACTTTACAGAAAGCCTCACTGCAGCGAGCTCAGTTTCCTTGCACTCCTGGGAGATCAGACCCTTAACCACGGGGCTGAGCAGCACCTCCAGAATTCCTGGTGTGTGTTTACAATCCAGCAGGGGAAACGCTTAAAGCAAACCCTACACAGGCAGAGTTCGGGAGCCGACAGCGGGGCGCCCAGTTTCCCTCGGCCAGATGGGGCCCACCTGCGGAGGGGACGGCCCTGAAGTCAGCCCGCCACCACCAGGGCGCCCGCCTACCTGGGGCCGCGCCTCCATCTCGCCCGAGGGACGCTCGGCTGTAAACCCGGTGATCACCGAAGGCGGGCATGATCCCGGAGTCCGAAACAGGGTGCAGGCCTCTGGGGCGCTCCGCTGGCGCCCGGTGCTGGTCGTGCAGCCCGACCGTCCTGGGCGGGGAGCTGGTCCTCAGGGCTGCGCGGCCTTCTGCACGCCCATCCGGCGGCTGGGCGCTGCCTCCTCCTCCGGGAGGCCCTGCCGGGGGGCGCCCGACGGGGGTGGGCCAGGCCGCCTGGCTCTGGTGGGCGCTGGGCTCTGCGCCCCCCGGACCGCCCTGCCTGGGCGCACCGGGCGCGGGTCCCGCGGGCTCCGGGGCCGCCTCGGTCCCAGCAGCAGGGCTGGGGCGCGTCGGCGCGGGGGCGTCGCGGGGCGCCGCGTGGTCCCAGGGCGGCGCGGGGAAGGCGTCCGCCTCGGACACGGAGTCCTCGGTCAGGACCAGGAACTCGGAGGGCGTCGGCGCGGTGGTGGGGTCCGCAGAGAGCGGCGGCGAGGCCGAGGGGCTGCCGGGCGGCCGGGCGCCGCTGTCCAGGGCCGCGGGCTCCGGGTCCCCGGGCGCCGGGGGGTTGTCCGGGGGGCGGCCCGAGGGCGGCGCCGTGGGCGTCGGCCGGTGCTCCAGGCAGTCACGGTCCCGCGAGCCGGGCGTGGGCAGCGACCTCCGGGCGGGCGGCGCGGCGCGGCGGCGGGGCGCTTCCTCCGTGAAGCCCGAGTCGTCGCCGTCGCTGCGGCCGGCGCTCAGGCAGGTGGTGAACACGCTCTTGCTGGGGGGCTCCCGCTCCGAGCGCGCCGTGGGCCACCGGGTCATCTTCTCGGGGCGCGGGCCGGCGCGGCCCGGCTCCTCGGCGCCCGGCGGCGGCGGCGGGGGCGTTGGGCTCGCTGGGTCCGGCTTGGCGCCGCCGCGCCGCGGGTGGAAGCCGAGCGTCGGGGCGCGGAAGAGGCTGCGGCGCCGGCCCGCGCTGCCGGAGCTGGAGCTGGTGCTGCAGGGCGAGGCGCCGGGCGGGCCGGGCGAGCGGGGCGGCGAGGCGCGCCGGCGTCGGGCGCTCCTCCGGAAGATGGGCAGCCGGGACACCAGGGCGGCGCGCCGGGAGCCCGCGTCCCCCATCGGGTCGCCAGGGCTGGCGCCGGACTGCGGCCTGCGGACACAGAGAGGGAGAGTCAGAAGCCGGCGCGGGGGCGCGGGGCAGAGGGACGCGCGGGGACGCGGCTCCTTGGGGGCCAGGGCCTGGCTCTGAGGGCCGGCCGGTCCAAACTCCCTATGCAGCCGGGCCGAACACACAGCCGTCCTCCGGCCTCCCCTCGCAGTGCTGGGCCGACAGGCGCTGCTACCACAGCAACAACTCATACGGTCCTCATGATTAAGGACGCTTTTCAATTTACAGTTAGGAAAACGATGCGATAATCTGCACGGAAATCTTAGAGACGCAAAACTTCCAGTTAAAGAAGACGTCAGCGTTTAAATGGGAGAGGTAGGTTTGGAGACAAAGCAGGACTGGTTAAGCCTTAAGTTCACACCTGGTTCCGTAACCTTGGTAAGCCGTCGACCTGTTCTCCTTCAACTACCTTAGTGGCAGCTGGCAAGTGACCGCTGAGGCCACGACCCTCTGCCAAGTGCCCCCTGCCCTGCTGGAGGTCCCTGGGTTGATCCAGGCCTGCTTCAAACCACAAGAGGCCGCAGCTATCCACGCGGCGGGCACAACCGCAGACCAGACAACGGCCTGACTGCACAGAGACCCAGAGGCCCCTGTTCGACAGAAAGCGCTCAGACCAGGTTTCCACTCGGCATCTGATTTAGGGTGCTCAGAGACAACCACGGGTGGAAGGCGCCGGGTCACAAGAACAGAGGAGGGGGTAACCCAGTTAGACCCTGCGGGCCCAAGGCCGAGGCTGCGGATGAGACCCAGCTGTGACCTGAGAGAACCCCGGAGAAGCCCCATGGGGGTCAGAAACATGGCCCACCGTGCAGGAACCCAACGCACGCAGGGCCCACGCTGCTGCTGGCGGAGGAGAAGGCGGCAGCCACGGCTGGATGTATGGAGCCGCGGTTCACAGATTCCCCTACCCAACACGCACACTCCACAGGAAAGCAACGCTACTGTGGACACGGAGGGCAGCAGGAAAGGCACTTGCGGCCCCACTCAGCTAACAAGCCGTAAAACAAGAATAAGCAGCTAAGCCCACCCTACCTCCAGGCTGGCCCACGGCGATCTGCAGGATCTGCGCTGCAGAGCTGAGAGCAGCGAGCCAGGAACAGCCTCCCGCAGACCCCCATCCTTCCTCCCCGGGACCCCAAGGGGCCAGCCTTCCCACTGTTGGGGGGCTGTGCCGATGGCCACTGCGTGTCACCATTTGGTTCCTGTGTTTTCAAATCCTACCTAGCACTTTACCCAAATGCCTGCTCCCGTATCAACCCGAATCAATCTTTATAATTTGTTGATTTCTGTGGGCAAATCTACCTGCTAAGCATTAGCAAATGCACCACTCAACTTGAAGATCAGAGCACTGATCAGATAAACCCTCTCCTTGCCTTAAGACAGCAAATTCTCCTTCAGATCACACTTCCAGAAATATGTGCTATTTTGCTTTGGAAAGCACAATATCTGACAGGTTTGTATTTTAAGATTCTCACTGAGTAGTGTTTCATCACAATCACTAATTTTTAATTGATTTTATTTTAAGTGAACAATTATATATGTTTATACAATATAAAGTGATACTTTGTTACATGTTTACATTATGGAATGATTAAGTCAAGTTCACTAACATGTCCCCTCTCAGATCTCTCCATTTTGTTTTAATAGTGAACACGTTTAAAATACACTCTTAGCAACCGGAGAACACGCAACACTTCATTATGGAGCGTCACCACGCTGCACGCAGACCCTGGCACCCAGCCCTGTGGTTCCACTGTGTGTTTCTTGCACAGGGTTTCCCGTTCACTCACCCCTTCCTCTCCCACTGGAGCCTCTGGTCACCACCAAGCTACTCACTGCTTCTTTAAGTTTGACATTTTAAAATTCCACAAAGAAGCAAGACAGTGTTCTTCTGTGCCGGTTCATATCACCGAACATTATGCACTTTGGGCTTATCTCCATGTTCGCAATTGACAGAACTTTTCTCCTTTTTAAGGCTGAACAGTACTCCCCTGGCTAGGCATACCATGAATAGCTGTAACTACTCTTCCACCATGGACACGTCGGTTTATCCCCACCGTGGCTGCTGTGACTGCATCACGGTGAGCACAGACGTGAACACTGGCTTCATTTCTCCTGGATTTACACCTGCAGTGGGACTGCTAGATTGTAGGGTTGTAGGCTGCTTTTGAGGGAACGATGCGTGGGCAGAGGCAGGCAGTCAGGTTTATGAGCGTAAAGCCCCCAAATAACGGAGACACTCATGAACAGAATTTTTAAAAATCAAGTGTGCTCTCTCTCTTACACAGCACAATAAACAAGAGACCCACAGCGAAGGTGAGAGATGGGGCCTTGCAGAGCCAGGACGTTTCATCTCACCATTCAATCACACCACACAATGAGAGAGACGTAGCCCTGTATGCATCATGAAATGTCACATATATGAAGTAAGGCCAAACGTTCTAGGAGCTGCGTGTAAAACCTAGGAAGCAGGGGGGGACTTCCAGGTGCTACCTGGTTATCATTAGGTCCTGGGCGTTGTCACCAACTCACATGTAACACATTTCAATAAGGAAAATAAATTCATAAATTACTTTGCTAACTAAAGTTAAAAATTAATTTTAAAAAGCATAAAGTATAACCTGTCGAAAGTGATCCACTGTGTAAGGATAAAGACATCTGAGTGCAGTGTGTTAGGAGGGAGGAGAGCCCAGAGCAGCTCATAACAGCTGTGGCCTCTAAGAGAGCCAGCGGTGGTGGCGCAAGCCTGTCATCAGAGCACTCCGGGAGGCTGAGGCAGGGAGGTGGCAAGTTCAAGCCCCCCCATGGAAAACGTAGTGACTTAACAAGATCACGTCTCAAACCAAAACTAAAAATGGTCTGGGAAGTAGCTCAGGGTGGCGGCCCTGGGTCGGAGCCCCAGTACTATTTTATTTAAAAAGAGAGAGTGAAAAGAATGGCTATATCAGAAAATTCTTCTAAAAGTAACCAACGGTGGCAAAATGAAAACATTAGTTCCATTAATTCCCAGTGCTCTAAAATGTCTTCATTTTAATATTAATGTAAGATGTTTAAATAAACAAAACATAAGTACTAAGAATGAATAACTTAGAGACTTTATTTTTTAGCTGCATTTTAAAGGCTAAAATTTATATCTGGATGAGTTTGACCCCAAATCAAAGCTCTTTATAAAGAAGACCTGCTCTTCTAGCCGCCCAGAATCTGGCTGGTGTTCCCACTCAAAGCTCTTTCCTTCCAGTGTCCAGCCACATAGTGCAGAAAATCACTAGGACAACACCCAAAAATGGTCCCTCTAGGCTTTCCAGTCTTTATAATATTTTAATATCTCCACATTTTAAATACTAAACCCTCACACATCCCTTAGCAGACCCTTGCTAGTAAATCTTAGTAATTACTGAGTAGCTTGTCGCATCCGAAGTATTCTTAGTAAAATAACCTTAAGCCACTGTAATTAATCTTTTCAAGGCTAGTAGACTGGTCAAATAT
This sequence comes from Ctenodactylus gundi, assembly GCA_004027205.1. Lineage (NCBI taxonomy): Eukaryota > Metazoa > Chordata > Mammalia > Rodentia > Ctenodactylidae > Ctenodactylus > Ctenodactylus gundi. The sequence continues at coordinate 74,322 of PVKB01003721.1, forward strand.
GTCTTAATATTTTGCTTAATTTAAAGTCAAAATATATATCCACAATGAATGCTCCTTACAGGCATATTTATTTGTTGATTAAACATTAATTTACTAAATATTAAAATTATTATAATTGTCTTAAATCTTAATTTCTTTCCTGAAAGAACCAAGTTAAAACACCCTGAAGTTGTATGTACTCGCCAGCAGAGGTCGCAAGACAGCCTCTGTTTTGTCAAAAGGGTTCTTTTCAGGAATCTTCTAATCCGAAATAAAAGTGTACTGGGCACTTAATTACCAAGAGAATCACAAAGTCCGCACCAGTAGTTACACCAAATTACTTCTGCAGTTGGGGTCTGATACAAATAAACTTTCTTTTGAATTAAGGGAAAAGCGCATGCCAACTTGCAAGCTAGAAATACTAGCTAGAACACTGCAATGAAGAGTTGTCTTAATTTTCCACTTGCACGTGTGCATAAAATTAAATTTTAAAGAGAATTCAGATCTATATTTGTCCATTTAGTTTTTGTTTTCTAAATTTTTATGTGTGTGTGCGTGTGTGTACCCGTGCATGTACACGTGGTACTGAGGATTAGGTCTGAGGATGTCCTCTTGCTGAAACATCTCCAGCTCAGTTTTATATTCGACTTTTTAATATTTGATTTTGAGATAAAGTCTCCTTAAGTTACCCAGGCTGGGCTGGAACTTACAAACCTCCTGCCTAAGCTCCCAGCTGAGGATTACAGTTCTGTACTATTTTATAAATTTTCTCCTTGGTTCGGAAACAACAGAAGTGAAATGTCTCATGTAAACTACACTGCTCTGTAAGAAATATATTCGTATAAATGACATGTAAAGTGGCGGCATGCTTTATTCCAACTGTAAGTCCCAAGCATTTATTAACTTTATGTTTAGTTGTGTGGGTTACCTGAGATCGTTGACGGCCATAAATACAAACGTAAGTGGGAAAAGCCTCTATCAATATACAGTGATGCAAAATTCTAACAAAAAGCTCTACAACAGGAACTAGAGGATTAAGACAATGGTGGGAACTCCACACATTCATAATCGTGTGCACACAGTCAGTATTCGGGACACCTGGCAGCAGGCCGGAGCTCAGGGCAGAGCAGCACAGCTGGCCGCCAGCGCACGGCTGGGGACCGGAAGAAAGCACCTGGGTCCGCCCAGCCCGCACTGCCGCCTGAGGCCACCGGGCCTTCATCCTGAGGCGCCTTGGAGAGCAATGGGTCCCCGCGGGCCGCGCACAGCCACCCCTGAGCTCTCCCTGCCAGGCGCCGCAGAGGCAGCACCCCATCTGTCTCAGTGTCACCGAGCGCTGCCTTTCCCGTCACCACACAACAACGGGAACACTTCTCCTGGCTAGTTTCCCCATCCTCACGACTAGGAACAGACAGGCCGACCCAGGGTCCCGCCAGGGAGCGCGCCAGGCACCCTCTGTGAAACATGCGCCACGTGAACTGGGGCAGGCACACGCGTCTGCACACAGCTGCGCACATCTCACACAAGTACGCCGGTATCACCCATATGGGTTCTTCTCTGAGCTCTGATCTCAAACACAGGTGCACAGGTTTTGAGAAAAGAAGGAAAAAAGGGCAGGGAGACAGCCAGCACCGTAGGTAAACAGTACACACGGTGAAGGCAGTGACGCGCTGGTGTGATGGTGAATTTAGAACATGACGCGAGGGCCCTTCCCCCACGCTGTGTTCGCCTGTTCAATCCGCCGCTCGGCGTCGCCCGGCACCGCCTGGCACCGCCGCACAGGAGCGTGCATCTGGGAGGCCCATGTAAGGTCACTCCATCAAGAACGGCTCAGTGAGGGTGACCAACAGTGCTGTTGTGGGGTAAACACAGCTGTGGACGCGAGTACACGACGAGTGACACATAACACGCAACACAGATGTAAGCAACACCACTTTGCTACTCCGAAGACAGGCCCACGGCCAGGCAGCCGACGGCGGTTTCACGGAACTCTCCAGGACGACAGTCGCAGACAGTGGCACGAGCAGCACAGCCCAGCTGTGGATGCACAGGGTGCTGGATCCAAGAGAAAAGAGGACATGGAGGGAGGGATGGAGAAGGGACAGATGGAGGGCTACTGTCCTACAGCCGAGCGTCTGAGCCCCAATACGAGGCTGCCCGTAGGATCTAAGAACATTTTGTGACTCGTAGTAATGACTCCAACGACAGAAACAGTTGCCTGAGCTGCGTGCCAGTGGGCCGTGTCCACGGGCCGACTGCATCCTGGCTGTGTGGTGTCTGGGGACTCAGCGCCAGCTAGACTCAGGGGACACCTGGATGGTTCAGTGAGGAGGGGCTCCGCAGACGTGCTTGGGAGGAAGGACGCACACAGGGCTTTATTTTTCTGAACAGTTCCTAGCATCTTTCATCATTTCTGTAAGGTTTACAACTGGAGACTGTTTTTTAAAGAGAAATATGAAGACTTCCTTGTTTCTCCGACTAGGAAACACAGAGGGGTTTTGATCGCTCGCTGTTGAAACAGCAAACCCGCGCTATTCCACTGTGACGGCCAAGCCGAACTGTGTCGCCTCCGCAGGCGTGTGGGCCCCACGAGGTCAGCAAGTCCTGCTCCTGGGAGTGTCTGGGCCGGTCACAGAGGGAGAGTCTATGCCTGGTCCCCTGCTCAGCTTCCTGGCCCCCGTGAACTCGGCAGCTCCGGTCCCCACGCTCTCCGGCCACCGTTCCCCGCCTGAGAACCAGGTGACATGGGCTGAATCCCACAAGCCACGAGCTAACCCAGCCCCTCTCAATTAAGTTGTGGGGCAGGTACTGCGTCTCAACACCAGGAAAACTGACTAACACAGCCATCACAGAGTAGCCAATACACTTCACCCTCCATAATAACTTGATGCCTCTGGTCTGGCTGACCCAGTTCTTGGGATTTTTATTAATGAAGGCCCCTAAGTGACATTTTGGATTTGAGCCCAGTGATGTTATTTCCTCTGTTTTACATGGGACCAAACTCCTGTGTGTCAACCTCCTCTTGGTCACCAGTAGAGTTGGTTTAAAGCCCAGATCCACATTCTGACCACCAGGGTACCACCATTTCCTTTGTTTTCACGATAAGCCAATCTGACCAAGAATTGAATCCAGATGTAAAACCTCTTTCAAAGGATTTTATTATCCATTAAAATTTTGACATTTTAAAAGTAAAATTGGTATAACTTTTAAATAGAATTTTCCATACAAAAGCACTTGCCTCTCAGTGTTTGTTCTAACTCTTCTTGGGGAGTTTCCCTTTATTTTATTCTCACATATCTGTAGTTGTCTTTATATGGAGAGGACGAAGCTCATTACCACGTTTATGCCAAACAGTCCCCATGCTAGTTTTCATCACTGAACATTACAGAGGCTTCATGTTCCCTCCATCTGAGGAATGGCATGTAGATGCTGAATAACTTCCCAGTGTTTCATCTGACTACTTCATAGAAAACAGGATATAAAGTATGAACACATGCGATCAGAATAAGAACTTAACAAGTTGATGTGGGACTGCACTGTGGACTTATTTGAATCCCTGAGTATAATTTTTTGTCTGAGGCAACACAAGCATTGTCCAAGTTTGAAAAAAATACATGTATAATAAATGTTTCTTGCATTTAATCAACTAAAGCTTCAAAATTTCACCTTGCATGAGAAATCATACGCTTTTTAATTTTAAAATAATTAATGTTCCTTGTTTATATTAATCTCCACTACTGTGGAAAAACTGATAAAGCATTCATCAAGAAAGTTAAGAATACTGTACGAGTAACACTATCCAAATAACTCCATAAAATATTGTAATATGAGACAAACTGCTCTGCTCTATTGAAATTTAATTCTTCACGTAAATGAAATCATAATGTCAGCTTAATGTCCTCTTCTACATGAGAAAATTAAAAATCCAGGATGAACCGGATTTAACTTGGTCATAATATTTTTCTTTAATACAGTAATTGGTAGTATGTGTATTACATAACCATTAATAGCAAGGCTTTGGGATCTGATCTGCAAGCTCTTCCAGTGATTCTGTATCACAGAATACCACGAGCGACTAAGCTTCCGTGAGGAAGGTAACTCACTGGGAAGATTAAGGATAACAACAGCACATTGTGGCTAGGTAATGGCCACCACTGTCCCGGACTGTCTACTGCAATGAGGGGACAGACAGGGAGTAAACATCCTAAGTAGACTTCTGAAGTAGTAGGAAGCCACCCTGGTCACACTGCACGATGACCACGTACTTCCTTAGACCAAATGCTTTGGTGTGACGCTGATTCCCCACTGCTCCTCTAGCCCTTACCACTGAAGAGAGAATTCTTACTAACATCAGTGAGACCCAGGTGGACGCATCAAGGGGCGCGCTGCCTCCGACTCCATGACGGTCAGTGAGACCAGAGTGGATGGAACAAGTGGCCCACGGGGCTCTCCGTGAGTTACAGCACTCCTTCAAAGAGCCCCGTCCAAGCAGCTCAGAGTGAACGCCTCCCAACGAGGCCACTCTGGCAGCTGGGCTATCTGATGGCATGTGGAGCCGTGGCACTGGCTCTGCAGAAGTGGCGGTGTGGGACAGGCACATGAAAGGCCACTGGGCCACTGCCCGTAAGTCCCAAGGTACACTTCTGCATTCACATGACAGCCCAAAATGCTTTTTAGACTCGAGGAGCCAGCCATCGAGACGTTCGCTCATTCCAGACCGCATGATGGAAATTAATAGCCCCACGAACAGCGAACTACAGTGAGCCACCCACAACAGGTGTGCGCATAATTTAGCCCAGCTTTTAAAGGAATGAACTGCCTCCTGTGTTATTTTTACATTAATAAGCACTAAGGAAAGTAGACACAACCAGTGCTCTTACAATAATAACAACAAAACATGCCCTGTGACATGTATTCCAATAAGATCCTCACTCATTTGCTTATCAAGTATGGCTAAAAACACACTCAGTGAAGCCAGAGTTAACATCTTTAAAACAAAATACCAATAACTAAGAAGCACTGCCCACATTTGCACAAGTCTAATTGCTATGCAGGTGCAATTAAGCTGACTCAGACAGCACAGAGCCGGGATCCCAAACAGCTGGGCTCCTAGGTCCCCAGAAGGGCTCCTTGCGCTGGAGTCTGGGCCTAGCACTGTGGATAACAAGCGCTCTGCCCAGGGGTCCCTAGCGCCTGCACCAGTGCTGCTTGGAAAACAGCCAGGGGGCCCATGCAGCCGTGGGGCGCCTCAGTCCTGGCCCCACATGACTCAAGGGGCATTTGTTTGAAAATAAACTGATGTGCACGGTTCTGCTTATGTTCACTCTAAAAGTTCAGGATAGTCAGGTAGTTGGGACTTGCTTATATTACATATAAGCAGGTATGTATCTATACAAACATTTCACCCAGAGGTTTTACACATCCCAGTCACACTCGAGAAGCTAAACACAAACATGGACAACAGACGCTGTGACTCCTTCCTACATACTGCTTTCGAAGGTGAGATCATAGCTTTATCTCTGTTTCCTCACCAAATGGGGAGCGCAGCCCTGCCCAGGCAGAGGGGAGGGCACCCCGGGCCAGGTCAGCTCCGACTAGAAGAGCTCACCACGCAGGCCAGGGATCCTCACGCAGGCACCACGGTAAGCCTGGGTTCGCCTCACAAACGAAACGCCACCACTGTGTGTAACGTGCTTTTCCACTTGGAACGCAGGACTGCTGTATGTAGGTGCGTTTAATTTCAAATGTTTTTGACCTGTGTCTTTCAGCTAAGGAGCTGAGGGTGAGCCCTGGGTGGTAATGCAACCAGGGCAATCTCCTGAGCAGCAGAAATGCAAGGCTTAGATTAGGGCCTGGGTGAAACAGGACTCCAGAGCTCCCCCGGAAGTGCCCAGGGGCTCTGCCACCAGGGCGATGAAATACTTAGATTAGTGGGTGGAAGGCACTCCCCTTTGTCAGAGCAGCCTGGCCTTTCTTATTCTAATTGTCTGACTTGGCAAGAGGACACTAGTCACTGGGAGGGTGGCTGGGGACTCTGTGTGCATGGACAGCTCAGGGCTGGGGCGGTTCCCACTTGCAGCCTCTGGCTGGACACTTTCTGCCTTCTTAGTTCACTAAGTCTCGTGGTGTAAGTACCACAGACCTCAGCTATCTGTTGGGTGTACACAGCCACAGGGTCACGGAAGCACAGCCTCACCCTCTGCTCCCTCCTCCTTCCGTCCGGAACTGTGGCAATGTCCAGTGTGGAGTCAGTGGGTCCTGTGACTCCAGGCAAAACAGAAAAAAGGAAAGATACTTTATAGTCAGGGGAAAGAGAGGAAGAGAGGGAGTGAGAGCCCGGGGGAAAGAAAAGGAAGGGCAGGCAGAGTGTGATGGCGCCCTGTGATGTGTCCAGGACAGCATCTTCTGGAGGCTCAAACCCATCCTCACAGTCTGTCCAGCAGATTTAGAACAGGGTTTGCTCCCTCTGCACGCAGGGCCCTTAAATCCGACATGGAAAACATTCTCATGTGACTCTCACCTCCCAATCCTCCCACGACCTACTCCTTAGGATTTACTTTTGTGTTAGTGTTTTTTCAGCAAACTCTTTAACTTAACAATTTACACTTCCAGGCCCCAGACAATGTTTGTCCTCCTCTCTGACACAGAGTTTCTTGAGATGAGACTTCTCGATCCTAACTTTTTCATAGTTTTTCTCTCAGGTTGTCTTGGCATAGAAAACATCAAAGATTAACTTTCCAGCGAATTCTTAATATTACCCAGAGTTCACAAGCAACACACACATAAAAACGTCCTACAATTTTCATTCATAGTCCACGTTCACACAGGCCACGAAGATTCCAAGGAATCTGGAAACAGAAGGTTGTCATCATCTGATCTTCCCCAGCCTATGGGTGATGAGAGAGAAAAGGTGGGCCGCAGGGGTGGGCGCTGCTTCTGGGCTTGGAATGACTGAATGAAAGGCCTTTTCTGTTCTCTCTCTCTCTCTCCCTCTCCGTCCCTCCCCCTTCCTTTCTTTCTTTGTAGTACTGGGGATTGAGCCCAGGACCTGCCTTCATAAAGAGACACAGAGATCCCCGGTCCATTTTTATGTTTCACTTTGAGACAGGGTCTCACTAAGCTGCTAAGTTGCCCAGGCTGGGCTTGAACTTCCAATCCTTCTGCCTCAGCCTCCGGGACTGCTGGGATGACAGGCCTGTACCACATTCCTTCTTTAATACCTTCTTGCCACTTTTACACAATGAAAAGAGTGCTGAGATACAGGGCAGCTAGAAGCAGGAAGGCTCAACCCAAGAGCTGGCTTTGTGCCCCGTGCCAGAGGTAGCAGGCTACACTTGCCACTCAGCTCCTGGCCACGCCCTCCTCGCCTTGGTGATTCCGGCCTCTTTGTAGGAAGAGGGCTGCTTCTCAGGCTGCACCTTGGCTGGGCGGTGATCTCCCCCAGAACGGGACTAATCTGACAAGCCCATACCTCAGCTTTAATGGGCATAAGATCATACTCTTTCCCTTAATTTCACTAATAAAAACACTTCGCATATAGTCTACTGATTTTTTTTCATAGGACTTTAAAATACAAGCATCAGCAAAATCTAAGCACCCTTACACCTTTTCATTCACCCATGGTTTATACGCTCCAGGAATGACTCTATTACACTATGCCCAATGCAGGAAACGGGTATTATCTCAAGTCCAGTGGAAGTTGGCTAATGGTACTCTTGGAGTGGGGCACTGAGAATCTTCGTGCAACTGGCCCAAGATCAGAAGAAAAGGTGCCACTGCAGGATAAGCACACGTCAGGGCCACGGACGGTCATGAGCAACCCATGCAATGCGCGCTGTCTGGCAAAACACGGCCTCTCCCAGGCACATGAGACCTAGGGTCACCGAAGTACGCTCTGATTAAACACAGAACTCACCAGCCACAATCCCAGACGCCAGGTCCCACCCCTCTGCCCTCTGGCCCGCCACGTCTACTGTCAGTACCAGCTCTGTGCTCTCCGCGCCGCCTCCTCGGTTCTGTTCCAGAGAACTGCTCGCAGCACTGTGGGTTAGAAAGCACTGCACCAGGCGTTCTTCTCAGCAAGCTAAGCATCTCAGAAGACACACAGATTCCTTCGTGTCCTTTGGATCCACCCACAACTACTAACGAACACAGACCCCAGGTACCCAGGCAGAGGTCTAGAACGTCCCAGAGGGGCTGAGGCGGCAGCCTCGGCGGTAAGCAGCCAGGAGGACCAATGTGCAGGTCCATTTCTCTCTTACACACTTAGCTCTTTCTGTTAACTGGGCCACATCTGCACTTCATGCTACCATAAAAGTTGCATTATGTTAATAATTTGCATACACGTATCTTGGAAGTCCACTGGTCATTTTTACTTCACTTCACTGATTTAAATCTTCTAGACACTGGAGATCTTCTTTGACTTACGTGGGCACATCTGAGTGAGGACCGAGCAGGCCCCCCAGCACTCTGCCTTCCGTGTCCCGGCCCCTTGTACCAGCCAGCACGCGGCGGGCTCAGCCTACTCAGCGGGCAGATTGTGGGTATGCCCCGCCATGCAACTGCCCGGCCTCACTGCTCCAAATTCCCGGTTGTCACCCTCCTGAAAATTTTAAACAAGGGACACCACAATTTTGTTCCTTGCTGGACACTGAGCTTCTATAGCAGGCGCCACGAGAAGGCATCATTAAAGAATTCAGTTATTCCAGGCCCAGGGCACAGGCCTGTCATCCCAGCACTCTGGGAGGCTGAGGCAGGAGGATAGCATGTGTGAGCCCCGCCGGGGTAACTTAGAAACTCAGCGAGATCCGGCCTCAACTAAAGAACAGGAAAGGCCTGGGGTGTATCTCAGAGTGAAGGCTCTGGGTTCAATCCCCAGTACTGAAAAAAAAAAATGAACAACACAATTTAGTCATTTATTAATATAATGACACTTGTACCATTTTTACTAAGTATGCTTGAAAACTATCAAATATTAATAAAATGACCTGGTTAGCACACTTTCTGGGTTTTCTTATGACTTACCATTTTCCCTACTGTGCACATGTGGGAAGCATACCTCGAGATGTGTGGAATTACTGACAATTACTAAAGGAAGCATTGATCATCATCACACTTGTATGACTATGTGTCAGAGAAATAATTCTCTTTGCTTGTGAGTCAAAGAGAGATGTTCACAGAAAACAAGGAATTTCTCTTGTGAGGCTTTTTAGCAGGACTTTCATCTGCTACGTGGTTCTGGAATTGTGTGCTGATTCCGCAGAAACCCTTGGTGACTTTCCATCTACCTTGAAGGCCTAGAAAAAATTTTAAAACTCATCACTAAAGCAATTCCCCAAGTACAATAAAATGAGAAGAAATTTCCCAGAAACCCATCATCCATCTCTTCTTTAGTATGAATAGGGCTTATGGTGTTTCTGTTGAATTTCGGCTACTCTGCACATCTTATGTAGAAATATTAATCTTACACCAAGCCAGGAGCCCAACTGTTTTTCTTCTAAAATATTTCTAACTTGTCTTTTACTGGTTATATATGAAGATGCCCGTGTTGACCACGTTTGAGTCTACCCCTCCTATTCAGCAGCTGTGTAATTTGATACAAAACAGTGTTAAAGAGCAGGGTGGGTGTGGCAGCACACACTGGAATCCCAGCGGGGGGGCGGGGGGGACACGACATGACAGGGGGACCTGAAGCTCATGTCCTACCTGACTGCCTGAGAAAAACTGTGAGAGACCCTGTCTCAAAAAATAAAAGGGCTGGGGATGCAGCTCACAGGCAGAGCTCAAACTTTAGTCCAGACCAGAAAAGAAAAGAAAAGAAAAGAAAAGAAAAGAAAAGAAAAGAAAAGAAAAGAAAGAACATGTGTAATATGAAAGGCTGAAACTATAGTACGCTCAGATCAAAATGATCAAGTTCAATTTTCTTAATTAGAGCGTGAGGCTGTAACAAACGAGGCAAAGGTAGGAAGTCTCGGGCGCCTACACCTTTGCACGCTGTCCAGGGAATGAAGCATCTCCAGAGCCCACACCTCTCACTCAGACCCAATTCTGATCATAGGTTAAAAAATCCCAGCCAAGCTTCTCCCTGCTCACTGAGCAGCAGTCACGGCCCAGATGCTCCCGTGAGTCTCTGTGGCAGCAGTAATGGGACACCCACCATTCACGTAAGCACAACAATGAAGTAATGCACAGCCCAGTAGCATGTGAGACTATTTCCTGAGTCCCTAAGGACTCTACAAATGCCTTGTGGCTCTCTGCCACTGTCCACACTGACTTCCACACCGGAGGACACAAATCTCCCCAAGCGAGGAGAGGCTTGCAGTCCCCTCCCCTCTGGGACCTTCTGAAGCCTGGCCAGCTCTACTTGGAGGTAAGCTAGGTCTTATCCTAAAGGTGGTGGGGACAGGGCAAGGAGTTTGGTCAGCAATGCTAAAGACTCGCATTTTGGGGAGCCGCTATCCACACGCTGTTAGTCTGCAATCCTGTTCAGCCCCTTAGTGGACCCTGTCAGGACCCAGGTGGTACGTCGGGGCCACCTGAAAGACAGGCCAGAGGCCTGGGATCTCCGTCCTTCTCCCTCCATGGAGTTTTGCAGAGTCAGTGCAGAGGAGGAAACCGCCTGTCCCATGAGGTGGACTGTGGATGACAAGAAGGTCCTGAGGGGTTTGGGGCCGACCTTGTGATGGGTTTTCCAGCAATGGGGACACTCTGAAATCTGGGAACTGATTCTGCTATACATTGTGAACCACATTATTTACTTTTTTGTGTGTTTGCTTCAAACCTTCATTAATACACATAAATGAAAGCTATAAAGGAAAATGTTCTCTCACATTAAAAGTCCAAATTTAAGCTTATCACTGGAATACATAAAAATACTACCCATACCTAAAATCAATGATTTACAAACAATACAGAAAAAAAATTTCATAAGTTTTCACTCTGTTCTCTAATGAGAATTATTATATTAAAGTCTGTAATGATAGGAAAAAAAGGAGGAAAGAAAGGAAAAGAAGGAAGGGGAGGGAGGGAGGAAGGAAGGAAGACAGAATCAGTTAACTGGTTTTAGAACTTAAAAATCTGTTTCACTGCTTTTATACTGTAACATAACCTAAAATATTCAGAATTTTAATTTTAAGATGAAAGGGAGTAGCCCCAGTCAGTTCCATGATAATAAGTATAATATCTGTGAGAATCATGACTGATCAGGGGATTGGAGTATTAAATATTTAGCTAAGTTTGTAAGTGAAATTCTTTAAGCCAAAGGTGATGTCCCAGAGCTGCTGAACAGCCCATCTAGGTCAGCACATTGCCGTGAACTATGTGAAGGTGAAAACGGAGCCCAACTGCACTGAAAGGCTAATGACTCTGTGTCACTGCAGCAGAGCTGTTAATCCAGGCCCAGACGTGGCCTCCACACGTGGCTGGGCATGCTCTTCCACAGATCTGTTCAACCGAGAAAATAAAATGCATGATGGCCAATTAATTTTCCTTACAGAAGTATTATGAGGCAGGTTTTATGTTCAAGATCCTACAATTGACATTTTGTGGAGTGTAACAGCGGCACATGGCCTTTCCATATGCGATGACCTTTCCCTACTACACTTAGCACGAAGTAGTTGACGGTGCAGCAACTCTACCTGACCTGCTAGTAGAATACTGAACATTTTATTGTAATTTCTAATAGCTTTACGCACTGGCATTCTTTAAACATGGACAGAAATACCTTTAAAACGACTCTTGCACTGTCTCTTAATAACTACAGCTTTAGCCAACCCTAATTTTACAATTTAATCACTCACTACAAATTTACAAAGTTACATTTTAAAAGCCTGACAAATCATTATTGTCATCTACTTTGATATTCACATATAAAATACATGCATATATAGAAACATATGTTATTTCAAATATTAAAATAACTGTCCATCAAAGTAAACTTTTGCCACAGTCATCTGGAAAAGGTAAAGCTATTGTATAAATAATAAAACTGATTTTCTCCAGAAAAAAATACATAGAACTAACATGATCAGGCAAGAGATTCCAAGTTGCTCACGGCCTTTCCTCCTTAACAGAAGGTCCACCACGGCCTGAAACTCACAGGGGAAAGACTGCTACACACAAGCTCCTGAGGTATCAAAATATTCTTCTTATCCTCATTTTATTAATGTGTATGTGTGCGTGTGTGTGCGCGCGCAACACATGTTTACACTGAACTGGAGTGTGCTGTGCACATACATATCACATCAAAATTACAATCCCTTCCCCTCCCTATTCTTGAGCCTCTCACACCCCTTCCCACTCACCACAACTCCCACATTCCCCCTATTAGTTCTATGAAATGACTGTATTCTGGGTTTCTTGTGTTAGAGAAATAATGCAATATTTCACCTTCTGTGTCTGACTCATTTCACTGAGCATGATGATCTCAAGCAGCATCCATTTACCTACAAAAGCCTCGAAACTATCTGTCTTTATAGATGAGTGATACTCCATTGCGTACATATACCACAATTTTTGTATCCATTGGTCTGTTAATGGGTATTTTGATACCCACTTTTTTGCTATTGTTAATTGTGCTGCTGTGAACTTGGATATATGTGTATCCCTTTTATATGATGCTTTAATGCTTTGGGAAAGATGCCCAGAAGAGGCATCACTGGACAAACACGAAGTTAGGAAACACACAAAATGTTTCTATAAAAAGCACCCCAATAAGCAGGAGTGTGTCACCATCTCCTTGTTTGTGCTAACCTCATTAGTTAACATTATGAGTGAGGGTGATATACATTATCCTCACATGCAAATATTCTGCAGAAGCAGACAGAGCTGAAAGACACAGCAGTTTCTAGACATGCTTGGTGTTGATGGGTTTGTCCTGATAGGTCTCTTTGTTTATCTTTTATCTGTTAATAAAACTAATAGAAGTAATAATTCTCATGTGAGGTAACACTGGGCTGTGTCTCCCAAATCATGTCAATGCCTTCTGGAACCAGGCTTTTACTATAAAAGACCAAAAATTAATGCACACCTTTCACGGTTTTGACCTGGCACATTCCCCAACACCTCAAGTATGTGGGGGGGGCGGGGGGGATGGTTAAAAAATGCGAGTAAACTGGACCAAAGGGACCAATCCATTTCCCACTCTCTGTGCTGTTCCTAGGCAGGGCCAGGCTGGAGGGATGCAGCACCAGGGACCATGGCCTGCGGAGTCTCGAGGGCTACGCTCCCCCAGCTCACCATTCCCACCCTTGAAGGCAGACCATGCAAGGTCTAGACCTCTGAACGGTGCAGTTAAATAAATCTCTCCTTCTTTAAGTTGTGGGCATTGAGAGTTGTGCCCCAGAGACGAGAGAGCAACGAAGACAAGAGCTGATGTGAAATCTCAACACGCACATAAACTGGAAGATTTCACAAACGCCATAAAGTGAGGGTATAAAACAGTCCCAAACACATTCTGAGGAGGAGTTAAGAAATTAAAACTGCCAATTCCCAACTCATCAAGACAAAAGTGCAGGATTGACAGGAATAGCTACGGTGCTTGTGCAACAGCAAGTCCACGGCAACATCACACGCCACAGCCGTGGGAGATGCAGGAGGTCTTCAGCGGGTGTGTCATGACAGTGCTTCTTCATTCCGGTGTTGGAAAAGTGAATCACGAACAGAAACCGTGTCTTTCAGCTGTTTCTTTAAAAAACACCAACTCTCCGTAGCAACGCGCGGCCACGCTGTGCCTGTGCCTGTGCTTCAAGTCGGTCTAGTGCACCTGTCATCTAACATGAATTTACACGTAGCTTCACTTCTCAGAAATATTCTCAAACTTTTTTTTCTCCTCCAAAGTACTTGCTATAAATTTTGTGCTCCTAATTCCAAAGGATCCACCTCAGGAGCTGTTTTCTGAATCACTTAAACTATGTTTTATAACCAGTGTTAATCTGCATTACTGACAAACTGGACCTAGCTATGATATTAAACTTTTCTCCTAGAAATATATTTTAGTCAATTTACAAAAGGAAATCACGTATATAAACAGAAAGCCTCATTTACCTATTGAACCATGCTCTCAGATATGGCCCCGCTGTTTACAACCATCACCTCTGTCCCTCCACGATCTCGTCTGCACGTCACGTGGAAGACAGGCATGGTTTGTTTTTAAATTATTTTTATGACCCCTTTGCGTGGCATCTTTGAATTATGTACCAGCACCGGCAAGTCTGGCTCCAAGTGGACCCGCCCCTTTGCCACAGCTGCACTCTGACTGCACAGAGGCGGCCATCCTCCTTGCTCGGATCAGCTTCCGGGTGTTTCCAGACAGCAGTTCCTCCTTCGCAACCGGAAGTCCCACCCCTGCACTTCCGCACGCCCCTCCTTGTCACTCAGGACTTACTTCAACGCGCACCCTCTTGTAGAGTTTTTCCAATCACTCCACGTGTCAAATTGCTTTGTCCTCCTTGTCCACCACCTGGCCGAGCACCGCCCCACCTGCACACCCACGTGCCCAGGTCACTGCACTCACCACCGTGGGCTGCCCACTACCGTGCCTCGCTCTCGGCCCCCAGGAGGAGCAGGAACGGCACGACCACCAGGGTCTGCTCCGGATCCACGGCACCGCCCGCCGGGGACACAGTGGATGCAGTGAACACCGCGAAACTGGCTGGAAAGAGGAAGGAGAGGCCTGCGAACGCACTCCAAGCCGTCTCCTCACGTTCTGTTGGCTGTTTTTCTGTTTTGTGTTGTTTTGAATACTGGGTGTTGAACCCAGGACCAACACAGTGAGCTACATCTCCAGCCCTTTCCTATTTATTATTTACTTACTTGTTGAATTATTTATGATTTTGAAACAACCAGCTAAATTGACCAATCTGGGCTCAAACTTGCAACTCTCCTGCCTCAGCCTTCTGAGTGCTGAGATAACAGGCCTCACTACCATGTCCAGCTCTTGATATTTTTATGAGAACATTCCTAAAGTTTAAACAGTAATGAGCTACATGCATTTCCTTACACACCGATTAAAAATTAATTTCATTCCTTTCAGGGATAGTTAAGTGCCAACCGTCAAATTAAATATCTTGGAAGCACAACTCTGTATCTTCACATGATTTTGGTACTAACGTTAAAAAAGTTTTCTGTGCTCTCTGAAGACTGATTTCAAAAAATTTTAGAGCTCTAGAAAACTGCAATAATGAAAGCTGTTATCTCCAAACAGCCATGAAAATAGTTCACAACAGATGAGGGGAGGATTTGAAAGAGACAGACGTGGGTCATTAGCACTAGCTCTGCTTACATCCACCAAGGATCACTGGGTGCACTCGGAGTTTGCATCAGGTAAACAGCAAACCCAATGAGAATATGCTCGTGTGCTTAAATTCTAGTTTTATCCCATCATCTAATTTTGGGGAAAATGAAGATGGTCTTCAGCTGAGCAGAGCCCATCTGCTGTAAGTATACAGAAAAGTTGCAAAGATCATCAGCACTGTCTGCTATCAAGAACTTCTGTTTATTAGCCAAACTTCATACTTATTTTTAAATATATTCTTATTAATCACTTATTTTTCCATCAACATCAACTTTATTTTCCTCAAAATGTTTTCTAGAGATCATATGAATAACTGGAATATCCGGCATTGATGAATTCGTGTCTAGTATCAGTATAAACAGGACGCAATGAAGTCATGTTATAATTCTGCTCACTTCCATTTCCCCTGATCATCCGCTTTAGTTACTAACAAGATGCTTTAAATTTGAAGATTATTTATCATAGTTCCTTTTTTTGATTTCAAGAGATCTTTACAAAAACAAGATGTACTTTAGTGACATTTCAAAGTTGTAGGTGCATGAAATGTTCCACATAATAAAATACCATGTTTCTTTTTTTTAAAAGGGTCCTGTCTTAACATCGTAACCAGTTATTTCAATACCAATATGTAATAGAGAATAGCAATACCTGCATTATTAACATATTAGATCATCTAATTACATTTATTCTGCAAACAACAAATTCATTAAAAACATAGAACTCATGAATCTACAGTTTGGAAATTCCTAAGCTTTCCTATGGTCTTATATATGTGACTTATATATGTGACAGGGGGTTCAAATTATGTTAAAATTACTGAAGCTTTTTTCAGCAAATGTTTTACAAATGTTCTTAGAAGCTCTCAATAATCGCTAGAGATTTTCAATTACTCAATAATCCTACGTTGTAATTCTACCCTTTCACACATGTATATCAAGAGTTCAAATTACTCAGACAATATTCTGTTAAGAGTGTGTAAAGGACACACCAACTAATACTTGAAACTGTGGCCTGGGTGGAACAGACTCCCTGCCCCAGGCATGTGTCCCCAGAGGCCTTGAGGCCAAGCAGAGAGTGCTGTCTTCTCTTGGCTCATCCTACAGCTGGGATGGGGCCTATCCACTTTTGAGCTTGACTCACAATGGGACTTACAGCACTGGCTGTGTGGCTCTCAAACCTTCGCACTTGGACAGGAAGGATGTCCCTAGACCCTCCAATAATGACCTTGCAACAGCACCACTGGAGGCCCCTCAGCCTCCAGAATCACACAAGCCAATGCCCAAAAATAAATCTGTATTTATGTGAATATGTATATTAAATCAATCAGTCTCAATAGAAAGACAGACAGACAGACAGATAGGTAGGTTGTCTCCCATTGGTTTGATCTCTCTGGAGAACCAAGGCAACCCAAGGAACATGCACTCCATGGCCAGGAAGGAATCTACTACTCACCAGCATGAAGCCGTGCTCACCCACCTAAGTACACTGAAATGCATATTGTGTGCTCCCTTACTAAACACTTATTGAGTGCCTAGTATATGTCATGTTTTAAAAGTTATATTTTTAAAAAACAGGGTCCTGTTTTAGCATCCTAACCAGTTATTTTGATGACTAATATGTAATAGAGAACAGCAATACCTGCATTGTTAATAAGATGGTACTGTGAAGTCACAGGACACAAATGTTTTATGCCATCTCTTCTCTTACATCTGCTACAAATTATGTTAGTTTTGAAATAAGTTTCGTACCTCCTACTCTTAAGACCACTGGTCTTTCCTTTTTTACTTTTAATGTTTTTCAGGCAGGGCCTTACTCTGTAGTGCAGGCTGGTCCTTATCTCACTATGTAGGCCAGGCTAGCCTCAAGTCACAGCAATCCTCCTGCCTCAGCCTCCCAAGGGCTAGGCCACAAGTGTGTGCCCCAACGCCCAGCTTGTGTGGTGCTGGGGACTAGAACTCAGAGCCTTGCACTGGGCCCCAAGTGTGGTCTGACTGTGACATTTACGACTCTGCCCGGCAGCCCCATGGAGGCTGTGTGAACACTGCCCTGAGCACCCATCTTTTTCAGCTTCTAATCCTAGACACAGAGTTAATGATCCCATCTCTTGAGGACAGTCCTGAGCACAACCTGTCCAGGGCCCGCCAGGCAAGCCCAGCTGAGCACTGCAGGGCGTGACACGGAGGATGGCAAAGGGCAGTCAGTGTCTCAGGGACAGGTCCACTCCACATACTGCCCACACACATAAGGTAGTCTTCTCAGAGCGCAGAGACAATCATGCCCCCCACGCAATCCCAACTTTCCTGAGGTTTATTTGAGAAGTACCACGTGAGGGGAGCGAGAACAAAGTCCGTATGTCCTGGATCCCGTTGAGTTTGGTCTTCCTCACTGCTACAAATGGGATGCAGTTTTGTAAGAAACAGAGTAAGAATCTTCCAGCGCCAATGGGGATCCTAAGACTGCTTCATCCAGAGACCCCAACCGTCATACAGAAAAGCTGAGGTTCCAGTTGGATGGGGAAAGGTGTCACTCAACATTCTTCAGAGAGAGAATGTGAGGAAACAGGCTACGGAGATGGGGATCCCCACCTGCTTCAGGGCCACGTGGAAGCAGGGGCAGATTCTGCAGTTAGCCGAAGGGGTGAAGGCTATGGTTCCCCCTGTGCAGCCTGAGATGTGCCCCACAGACTTCTGGAGCTCTGGCATCCTCATCAAGATAAAAGTACAAGTCCTCACCGTGTGGCAACTGGACGACTTTACACACACACGGTGGCCTGTGCCTGAACTCTGAACTCTGACACGGTTAGGTGCTACGCTAGCTGCACACGAGCTACCCGCAGTCCACCTTACAAAGGCTCCTCACAGTTCAACTGTGCTCTTTCCCTCTCCTCGGGCCCCTGAAAACAGTTCTAACATCAGGGTGGCATGTTCTATTTGAAGACCGAAGGTCTATCCTGTAATCTATAGCTTCTGCCAAGCTTGTATTAAGACTAGACATCTGAGAATCATCAGAAAGCACAACACTACGCTGGAAAGTGTTTCTGTAAGCATCTCGGTGTGGCACTTCCCACTGACAATGTGCACACGGAACCTTCTGAATGACTACGCGGTGGGTCTGCGCCACAGGAAACTCGTGTTGGAACAACACAGCCAGGGTGCATTCAGGGTACAGGAGACTTCAGGAGGGACTGGCTCAGGAATGATGCATGGGCCTTTGGGGGCATGGGTCTGTCCCTGTGCACAGGGCTCTTTCTGGTACACTGCTGAGCCCCGGGCTTGACTTGCACACAAACCTGCCTGTCTGCCTGCCTGCCCTTCCCCGCTGCCACCTTATGACTCCCCTGTCCCAGAGGAGGCCGCTGGGTCATGGACCTCCAGCCTTCAGAACCATGAGCTGAGTAAACATCCTCTCTACCTCTATCTGTCACCTGGCCTTGTGTACCCCTCCAGAGCAACAGACAGTGAACGGTCCTTACATTCAAAATGCTCAGCTCTACCACAATCCATGCTTGAATAAATTGACTTAGATTTATTAACTGATAGCTTAGAGGAGAAAAACACAAAAGCCACAATGGCCTGACATCACCAATCACTCCAGTTCTTACAGGTTTCCTGCTGTTTAGGTTTCACAACCACGAAGGTCATTTCCAGTAGAGATGAACACTGGGGACTCAAATGGTTCTGTCTCCCTGGCAACCACTGTCACCTTCTTTGTGCATGAGCAAGTCCATCCTTAGGTGAGTATTCTAAAAGGCCAATGATTATTTGCTACTGAAAAGCACTCAACTTTGTTACACAAATGCTTTGAAAACACTAGTGTTTCGCTGAAAATGACCTTTACTAGTTGAGGCAGGATACATACAGGTAGAGAAGGTATCTCCACAAAGTATACGTGTATGTATACTTTTACATAAACATAAATGTTTGTAAACAGAAACAAATGTTAAGTACACAAAAGGAGGAAACACTTGAAGTAATTCTAAAGATTCTTTAATTTAAAAATTAATAAAAAGAAGTTCACAGATGTATCTCTTCTCACAATATGAGCATATACTGCTTAAAGTGTGCCACCGTCCCGTGGCTGCCAACCCACGTTTACCACCCATGCTGCAGGGTTTCACAAGGAGACTGGGAAGAGATAAATGCTCTTCTATTAGAAATCAGCAGTAACTGATCTTTAAAATTGTCACTATTCCAACTCACGTGTATAATTTTCCATCTTGGACAAGGAGGATGGACTATGTTAACCAGAAGTTCACAATCACATCAGAGGTACCTTCCACACACCTTGAGTCTGGAGTCCCAGGCAAGAGGGGACACTTTTGCCCCCTAGAATACAGGGGTCTCACTTCCACACCATCTGAAGTCTTGCGAGCCCACTTCACCGTGTGCTTTCCCTTCACAGCAATCAGTTAGTGAGGTCCAACTCAGCAGGGAAGGGTAAAAACCAGCCAGGAAGCACAACCTGGATGGTGGCCTGGGTCCACACTGGGGCCTCTCCCAGAGGTATAAGCACAATGGGTGGGGATGCTACCCACCTGTCCCTGGAACTACCAGGAAGTCTTCCTAAGCACACTTCACAAACTGTGGAAACACTGATTCGATAAATCCTAATAAATCTCAATAAAAACAGTGGCAAGATGCAAGCAATCGTGGACCTGAAACCCCAGCACAAGTGCGGGCCCAGCCGGGACGACTTAGCAATTCAGCGAAGATCTCAAAATAAAAAATAAAAGTGATCTGAGGATGTAGTTCAGTGTGAAGGCCCTAGGTTCGGTCCCCAGTGACACACACACACACACACACACACACACACACAGTCTCAGGACACTGATGCAAAGGCAAAGCATGAAGATTTTGATGGTGAAAAACATAAAAGCTCTGTGAAAGCAAAAAAAAAAAAGAAAAGAAAAAAAGCAGGCACAGTAGATTTTACCAAGAGAACAGGCAAACAGGCAACTGACGAAAGCACTTGGGGAAGGAGCCAATGAAAAAGCACTATCCCCATGATACCTCTGCAAAGGGGCCATGTGTGATTAAATCACAATGTGGGGGCAGCGGACACCCCAGTGTCCTATGAAACAACAGACTGACCAGCTAACAGTTAGCGACAGCAGATAGCCAGGTATGAGACCAAAGGACTAGTGAGAAACGTAGCGGTACAATTGCAAAACAAGACAACCCCAAGGACACTAAGGAGCGTCACTGCGAGCTCTTGGGAGAGGCAGGCCAGAGGTGAGGGCCAAGGCCAGAGGTGAGCCAGGCCAGAGGTGAGGGCCAAGGCTGGGCCCTCAAACACATGCATCCTATGGGAAATGGACGCCCTTAATAGCTGAGCAAAGTCAATAAAGAGATAAGCAAACAGTAACAAAAAGGAGCTCAGGTGTTTTAATTATTTTCTTTTTGCTGGGACAGAATACCCAACACCCAGAATTCACAGGAGGAAAGATTTATCTGAGTGAATAGTGTCAGAAGGAAATCGTCCACACAGGAGTGGCTCGCAATGATAGAAGCACACACAGGAGGAAGCTCAGGAGACGGGCTGTTGTTGGCATCACAGCGACAAGGGCGGAGCTAGCATACATCCTTCGGGATCAAGCTCCAGCATCCCGCCCCTCCTGGGTCAAGCCCCAGTATCCTTCCCTCCCCTTACAGGTTAAGTGCCACTGATATGCCTCTTCCAGATCACATACACAACAATGTGCCACACACCCATAGTCTACTACACACCCTTAATCTACCACACGCTGTACCCTCCTGAGTAGGCCCCACCTCTTAATAGCACGTGGTTCCCTAAGCATTCCACACTGTCCAAGTTCATGAGGCTTTTGGCAGGTGTTCCAGCTCCAGGCCATAATACCAGGGAAATCGTGGAGCCAGCAAGAGCAAGTCAATCTGCCACGTGGAAGAGAACCTCGGGAGGAGGACAGCTGAGTGTTCACCAAGCATGGTGCACAACAGAAGACACAGACCCATCCATCCAGAGTGGTGAAAGGGGCAAAGAGTCAGTCAACTATCATGTGTGCAGAGAAGCAATCCTTCAGAAAAGGGGACAGATAAAGACGTGTCCAGACACTTCCACGGAATCTGAGAGTCACTGCCACTGCAAGCCACTCAAGACATCCTCAGGAAGTCCCTGTCCTTCTCCCCCAGCAGGGATCCGCTGTGCAGCAACAACACTATGCGATGAAAGATAATCCGGGAAGAGTTATAGAAGACTGCACAATTGCGTATTCCTTCTTTCTACTCTTAGCAGATTTTGTAAGCGATCGCCTAGAATAATACATCTATAATTACCCTGTTGTCATTAGCATATGGCAATGTACTACATTCACAACCCTACAAAGGAGGTGAGTAGGAGGAAGGCTGCGCTGGAGCGAAATGACACCTGGTGACAACCGCAAGAAGGGAGGAAGAGAGCCACAAGCAGCCAGTGACAACATCATCGTAACAAAATTCTGTAAATATGTACCCGATCCTCTTACCTTCTCAGCCTCCTTAAAACCATAAAATTATCTAAAGCAGTAATCATAACAACATATTCTGGTTTGTAACATAGATGTACACACACACACACACACACACACACACACACACATATCCAACAACAGCAAACAGGGAAGCTAACTGAGTCATCTCAGCCTTCTAAGACAGAACAGGACATCCTGTCTGGCCCATGAACAACAACACATGAATTTCTCAGGATCACAGGGTCCAGAGCCCAGGGCCTCCTCCACCACTCGTGAAGTATGGCAGGATCCATGTCAGGGTCCAGCAGCCATGTTCTCCCCACAGTGAGCTCACCTGGAGGAAGGGAAACTCACTAATGGAGACAGATCCCTTCCCTGAGGGCTCCACCCTCATAAGATAGCCATCAGCCTGCAGGTGCACTTCCCAATGCTACGCACGGCCTCTGAGCGCTCCCTAGACCCTGGTGGGGGGACAAACATATGCAGACGTTCTCCGACACGGGAGCTACAGCTATCTACAGCTATGAAGGGGCAACATCTGCATGACTCACAGGAATTAAGCTACAGCAACTCTAAGACACAGCTCTAAGACAGGTGGTGGCAAATTCTGATGTATACTGTAAGCCCTATGTTCAGTATTAATGAAATAATTTATGTGCATTAATGTTTGTGGGTATTTATAAAAACAAAATTAAAAGGTAAATGCAGCCAAATATGCCAACAGTTAAACAGAAAGAATGAATTCAAAACAACCAAACATAAAATGTCCTGTCTTCAGGAAACACATTTTAGACCCTAAGAACACAAGCAAGATGAAAATAAAAGTATGCCACAAGAAAGCAATGAAGCTGGCTATGGGGACACACACTTATGACCCCAGCACTCTGAGAGGCTGAGACTGGAGAACCACCGGTTCCAACCCAGCGGGGGCACTTAGTGAGACTTTGTCTCAAAATTTAAAAATTTAAAAACAAAATGACTATAGATGTACTTCAGTGCAAGGTTTCTGGGTTCAACTCCTAGTAGAAGAAAAATAAAACAAAACAGGAAAAAATAATTGGCAATATTAATATCACACAGAATGTATCGCAAAACAAAAGCTATTAAAATAGAGAGGGTATTACATAATTAAAAAGTGAAATCATGAAAAATGGGTTGTCCAACCAAGAGGGAAGAAAATTAGAAATTAATAATAAATAGGCATTTTTAAAAACTGACCACATATATATTAAATAACACACTTCAAGCTACGAGCTAAAGAATCAAGAGAAATCAATACACTTTGATGAGAGAAGCAGAAAATAAACGTATGAGATGCGAGTCAAGCAACTCTCACAGGGAAGTTTCCATCTGTGAGAAGTTACTGTAAAAGCAGCATCTCCGAGCAAAGCCATCACATACCACCATAAGACATCAGCAGAAGAAGGGAAGAGAAACTTAAACCAAGCAGGAAAAAAGAAACGATCAGCACAGGTTACTGAAATGACTAACAGAGTAAAAATTCATAAAGTCAACACAGTCAAAAACTTGACAAACTCTGGCAAAGTGAAGAGAGAAAAAAAGAGAAAGACTATTGAGACAACAAAAGGGCGGTATCGCTACTCGCCCACCCTGACCGGAGAGCCGACGGGAATTTGGATATACCTATGAGAAACCAAGAAAATAAGGTGCGGTTTTAAAACTCCCCATGAAGAGAAAACTTTGCTTATATGGTTTCCTGGCTGAATACCACCAAAAATGGATAGAAGAATCATTAAAATTCTTTCCAAATTTCCAAATATTAGAAGAAAAACAGTTTTCCTGTCTATTTTTTCAAGCCAATGTTACCCCGAAATGAAACTGAACACAAACCAATAAAAAATCCCGAAGAGAAATCTATTACGATGTAAGATGTAGAATCGTCACCAAGTCCTGGAAGCATCCAGTCACACAATGAAACGGGCAACAGAGCAACGATGGTGGATTTCCCGACTCTCCACATGCGTGAACACGACTGGGCACCACAGCCTGCACCACAGACCAAAACTCCGAGCGCTTGTGACCATCCCCCTCCCAGAAACACCACGTAACAAATTCTGGTACATTTTCACGTGAAATACCCGCAACTGGCTTCTGATCCACGGCCCCTGAGGCCTGCATGGCTTCACAGTCCAGGCTCACTCAGGTCCTGTGTCCTGGCTAGTGACCTTCACCACCCTCAGATGGCTGTGCCTGTGGCTCGGGGCCCATGAACGACGCCTGTGAAAGGTCACCAAGCAGGCAGCCCTCCTCTGAGGATGCATCCTACCAGGCTGCGGCCACTCCCAGCCAGCAGGGCAGCTTTACTCCCTCCCGGGCACGGGTCATTACACAATGTTCTCGTGGCTCGTTTTCCCCACTGGTTTTTGATGTCTTTCCTGACCACTGATCGGCTTCCCGAGAGCACAGGCTGTACGCTGTCAAGTACTGTGCCTGCTGGAGGGGCGGGAAGTGCTAGACTCTCAACAAGAACTCTGACAAACAAATGGATTTTCACTGAACGCAAGAGAAAAAATTCGTTAGGAGACATTGCGGGGTTGGGCTTATTACATGTTTTTATAACAACATATTGATAATTAGCCATAGGGCGTTCATACACAGGTCCCATAAAGGGAAGGGAATTCTATAAAGATAAGCAAACTGTTTCAGTAATCAAGGCACTAAATGTTGTGGCACATGATAGCAAAGATGAGGATTTAGAGTCACAATACAATGAAGTTGGATTTTGGTACATTTTAACTGTATGACCTTAGCAAAAGTTTGGCTCACGTGAAACTGGATCACTTATACATACAATGAGGCTACTCTCAGGCATACACACCCATGTCATTTTGAAACAGAAAAACTTGGTGAAAATGGCCATCTGTGAAATGTAACTGTGAAACTGAGGCGCCTCATAAATGCTTTTTTTTTTCCTCCAGCCAATCCCAGTCCAGCCCCAGGAAGTCAAAAGATCCATTAGTTTGAATCTGAGTAGAAATAATGCCCCCTCCTGCACTGGGATGACTACTTCAGGATGAGAGAACATTTCGGAGGCAATGTTCACTACCTTCTTGAGAATTTTTGTTTACATTTATTCCCTAAGAAGAAAATAAAAAACAGGAAAACTACTTATTTAGCTCAATTTTCATAGGCTATTAGCTGCCTTGTGGATGCAAATATTGCAGACTGTATTCTGGGGCATCTTAATTAGACAGGGAAGCCTTGTATTTCACAACAGAATACTGTGCATTCATACTTCTTTAAAATAGTTTTCTGCAAACACCAGAAGCCAAAGGAGAGTATGCGTAAGAGAGTAAGCTGGTCTGAAGGAACTCCGCAGCAGGTCCAAAATCAGAAACGCCAGGCGAGGTCTCAACATAGAGATCTGTATGTTCACTGGGAAATGTAATATATGTGTCATTTTGATGTACACTGAAGGGATCATTGAAGGGATTATGTCAACTTGAGGCAATCTGGAACCAACCCTGGATTAGGATTAGGGACCACGCCTAGATTGGGAATTGAAAACTAGCCTGGATTCAAGTGTGAGTGATTTGTTGGGCGGCCAATGCGGGAAGAGCACCCACCAGATGTGGGAGGGCCAACTGAACTCCAATGGTATAAAAGGAAGGAAAAGAAAAGATTGTTACAGCTTCTTCCTCTGGGAAAGCTCTCGCCTTCGCAATTATCCACGGATGCTGACTTGCTACACATCACAGATCTTCATCACAGATTTGCTCCAGTCTCGACTTGCACCTGTCTGCCTGTCACTGATTTTCAGTCAATAATCTTCAGGCTCCAGTCTTCACCATTGTTCTTTGAACAACCAAGATCCGCAGCAGACTCTCATCAACTGTCCTACAGTCCCAGATGGGAGATCTACTTCCAGGCTGAGCAGCCATCTTAGACTATCTCTATCCTCAGATTTGTAAGCCTTCCTAAGAGATCTGTTTTGTTATAAAATCTGTAAATTCTGCCTTTTAACGAACCCAACTTAATACATTTATTTTTCCACAGTTCCTGTGAATTTTACAAATAAAAAGTTGGTATTTAACTCTCAGCTAACAATGGACTGTAACAAGAGCTCAAGATAAATGCAAGCCAAAGAGAAGGCCTTTGTCCTGACTCTAATTTGTGAGAAGGAAGGAAAGGGGACGCCGGTGACAGGTCCTAAAATGCTCACTAGATTAGAGAAAGGGTCAGTCACAGAAGCGGAAACTCAGCACATGGTGCGAGAACAAAATGAAGCAAAACAGAAACACGGCTGTCTCAGTTGCTTGTTCATTGTGGGACAGAATACACCACATCCACAATTGCAAATTATTTATCTTGTGGATTTATTTGCACTGGAATTTTTAAAACTTATTTTTGAGACACGGTCTTACTCTGTAGTTCAGGCTGGTCCTGAACTCATGTGGAGCCCTGGCTGGCCTCAAACTCTTAGCAGTCCTCCTGCCTCAGCCTCTTGAGTTCTGGGATTACGGGTGTGTGCCAACACACCTAGACCATGTGCTGCTGGGGAATCAAACCCAGGGCTTCACATTTGCTAAGCATGTGCTTTAACCTCTGTGCTAATCCTCCAGCTCCTTGCACTGCAATTTTTAAATTGTGTATAAGAAACTGCCTTTCTTCTTTTACATAAAAGAAAAAATTCTTTCTGAGAATAGATTACAAACCCAAAGAAAACTGCCAAAGCAATGAGAATATTATATCAAAGGCTCTTCCCCTTTAATATAATAATAAATTAACAATTCATAATAAAACTGTTCTTTGACCTGAATGCTTTGAAAACAATTTTGCTTGCCAGTGGGCACTGGTAGGTTAACAACAGGAATAAATACAAAAGCAACGCACAGCGAGCCAGCTTCATCAGGAGTTTCAATATGCCTCTTTTTAGGCAGCACACTTGTCACTTAATACAGCTGCACAGCTGCCTCCTGTGTACACATAACACACACAGTGGGCCATGTATTGACTAGTGATTCAATAGCATATGGCTAGGAACATAAATGACAGCATCACAGACCAGAGAAATCCATCAGCAAAGATCACCATATCTCACCTAAACCCCAAAATGGTTGCAGTAACGGCAGCATAAAGAACCATGACTGGATGTACGCACCGGCATGTTCTGGTGCCCCCAAATCAGTATTGCCCTTTAGCTGTGCTGATGGACTGTGCTACTTCCAGTGCAGACTCAGGGGAGAGTCCCCGCTTGTTTATAAAGGAGACCTGAGTGGCTTTAGTCAGCACAGAGTCTATTTATACGGAGGCTACTCAAACACTTGGAGTTTGTGCTTACTTACAGTGGCATGACTACGCCGGCTTCCATTCCCTCTCCAGAGACACAAGGGCATGAAAGATAGAGTGAAAAATGCACACAGGTCTGTACCCAGTCACTATCTGCAAGCACCGTGTGGTCAACTGGGACAGTTGAGGACAGGGGCTAACATAAGAGCATCATGGGAAGTAGGATTTCCTTAAGGCCTCTGCAATCATCGGTGGCACCATCCTGTCAACTCCAAGCCGCAATTACAACAAAGCTGTGTGTGGTAGCCATGAGGTAGTCAACCTCTAGCTCTGACGGCACTGTCAACAAACACCCGTCCTCTGACCACGTGAATGCACACATGGAGGAGGGCGCTCCTGGGTTCCTGCCAGAAGTGGCAGGCGGCCTGGGTGGAGGTCTGCCCTGCCTACACGCAGGTCACAGGGCACAGGTCTCTCCAAGCCGGAAGTCTCAGCCTGCTAGCTACCTTCCAGACTCCCTACACGCCCTGGCTCACTGGCTCAGAAGCCTCTCAGTCAAATGCTGTGCCACCTGCCCCAAACTGCTCACTGCCACAGTGCCAACAGGCCTGCTGCTGGCACCAGACCCTGTCCCAGGGTCCCTGTAGGAGTCACACTCCCCCTAACACAAAGCCATCACCTGGGATGCACGATCAACCTAGGCCTGGGCCCACTCGGCAGCTCCGCAGACCTCAGGACGCTGTGACCTCCCTGAAGGCGAAGCGCACCTGCCCCACAAAGTGTGGAGTTTGCCCTCCTCGATCTGCCCGCCAGCCCCGGGTGCCACTTACCTGCCTATCTCACAGTCACTACTTGTCACCTGTGACTTGCAACTCCAGACTGGAGGAGCAGCGGACACACGACTCCTCCAAAACCCGGTAACATATTTAGTTAAGCAACAAATAAAATTATAACACTAACTGATTTACTTCACAGGCAGAATGAATTCACTAGACGTAACAAGGCGCAGTTTGAGAGAGATGACAGGGAACAGGCAGGCTGTGGAGATGAGCAGAAGGGGAGGAGGGGAGGGAGGGGACGGAAGGTGGGAGGGGAGGGGGAACAATGGAGAAGTAACTGTGTGGTAAGACGGGTGTAAGTCCCCCAAGGCAAATGCAATTATTGGGCATCAAAAACCTACATTGATAAAAAGAACAACACGGGGGAAATAAAGCTCCTTACGTATATGCATTCACACAAAAACTAAATGAGCTTTTTTTGAACATTAGCAACAGTATGGCTGAAGTTTCGGATACACAGCAGCATGTTTTAAATCAATGTGCCCCTCTAGCTGTGCCCAGTGTTGATCCGTAAAGGACAGTGCAGTCACAGGACACCAGCGTAGCCAGTGTCTCCAGCATGCCCTTCAGCAGTGGGGCATGCACCAAGTTAACTCCTACGGAATGTAGATGCATCCTTTCCTAGTTAATGACCAAACCGTTATTCATCATGTGAAACAGCTCCTTGAATTGTGTTTTATTACTGAATGTTCCAGTTCCTGAGGAAATCTACCAACACGGTAATTCGAAAGGACTCTTTCCAACATCTTCATTCCTCGTAAGTTTCTTCACAAACAAAACAAAATCGAAACCTCAATCTTTATAGTAATATGGGGTCCCTAATGTTCATCCAGTGTATCCTCAATTACTTTTCTGTATGTGTGTATGTGTGTATGTGTATGTACGGGTGTACACATGCACACATGCATAAAAGGTAGGGTATGGTAGGTACTGATGGCAGAAGAAGTCATATCCAACTTAGACATTTCTCCTTCCAGGGCTCTGGCAATAAAACAAAAAGATAAAAAATATGAAGATTTAAAACAAAAGTAGTACCCAACTTAAGTCCTAGGCACAATACTTCACAGAAAATAGCATCTCTTACACTATTCCACTTTGGCAAAGCTTGTTTTTCCCACATGACCTTTTGATGACGTTTGTACCATGCCAGAGCTCCCCAGGGACCCTCAAACATTCCTTCAAGAACTTTCTACAATCTGCAGGAAGACGATGCTGGGCCACCCAGGCCTCCTCTGCAGCCCAATACCACACAGCCCTGCCGCCCCATTCTCCAAGATAAACAACTGAGGTTATAGAAAGCATGAGGGCTTTGAAGAAGGGGCTGCAATGCATATATAAATTATATATTATATATATATATATATAATGAACATTTAATATATAAATATATTATGTATAAAGGAGCATCGTTCTAATCACAAAAATTGTTGAATATTAACTCCCAGTACTTCCCAGTATAATCTCCAGCTGCTGGCCTTGAGACAGACCCTGTCCTGAAGTTGTTCTTGGAGACAGGTTGGTCCTGCAGCCGTGGCCCTGGAATGCCACGGGCACCTCTGACCGCAGCCAGGGGCTTCAGTGAAGTCGCCATCACCACACCTGCCACGTAAAGGCCTCCCTTCACAGGTCAAGCAGTCGACCTAGACAAGACTTCCACGGGTTAGAATATGGTCTAGCATTAGCATCCTGACACCTTCCGCAGGTAGCTGTGGGCCTTCTGCTCCCACAGAGTCCCTGAGAAGTCTCCGGATTTCATTGCTTACTTTCTAAATCACTGTTCTGCGCCGCTTTCATTTCCTGAGAACTCATGAACCAACTTTTCTATAGTGGCTGATGACAATGTTAGCCTATTCAACAAAGTAGCCCATGTGTCTTGGAACAAGTGACTGAGGAATAGCCTGACTCATCTGCTCCCAGAGGAATCCTGAACCCAGCACCTCCCAACCTCACGCTGAGGAGCAGGGCTGGAGCATGTGCCCAGCAAGGGAAGTCTGGGCCTGAGCATTACCCAGACAGTAAGGAAATGACACCACTGGGTGCAGGGGACACGCAAGAGGTGAATGTGCATGAACACCACCGTGTGCACCTGCCACAGGTCATCGTGCAGACTCGCAAGCTCTCACTTTACAACCCTACCTACATTAAGAGAAGGCTGGCATCGCTGTGCAGACCCACGGGGCACGAATTCAGACCAACCAGTAGCCTACAGGAGTCTCAGTAGCGGCGGGAAGCAGTGTCTTTCTGCAGACCCCCTTCTCATTTTACCACAGGAACACGTGTTTGCAATACACTGTAGCTCACAAAATAACAAAACATGGACCTGTACTCACAGTTAAACATAGTGACATGTTGGGCTTGTTTCTTATGCTTTATGTGTTAGCCTATTTTTCTTCCACTACAACGTTAAAAATTAAGAAAAAGAAGTCAACTAAAAAAAAAAAAAGTGGGCTGGGTATTGCGGCAAATGTTTGTAATTCCAGCACTGTGGGAGGCACAGGAGGGTCACAAGGTTAAGGTCAGTCTGGACAACTTAGGAACTCAGTGAGATCCCATACCAAAAAAAAAAAAAAAAAGCCGAGCTCAAAAGGCGTGGGGTTGTAGCTTAGTGGTGCAAAGACCCTGGATTCAAATCCCAATACAAAAAAGAAAAGAAACAATGCACACTGAACATACATGTAGCCACACACACACACATCGTCTAACAGCATCTCACATGTTAGGATAACTATGTAAATGCATACAAAAGTCACATATTTACATTTGATAAATAAGTACATATTCCACATATAAATTTACTAAAAATAAAAGTCATGGATGCAGATCCACCCCACAAACCCACACATCTGGCAGATCCAGAAGCTCCCACGTGCACGGGCTCACGTGTTATTTATCAACATCCCCATTCTTAGCTCAAAAGAAAAACCAAAAGCTCAAGCGCTTACTGTAGGCAGGACAGAGATTTATACTCAGATAGAAACTAATTCCTTACCCTCAAGAAAAACATCGCCCTGGGCACAGGAGGCCCCAGCAGAGGCTGAGAGTTCCTTTCTTTCTTTTCTGCCCCTCAGTGGACACTAAAAGCAATTTCCGAAAACAGGAGCAAGGGTGGCAGCCCAGGCCCAGAAGTCAGATTTCACTCCCCGAGCGCTTCCTTCATTAAACACGTCAAGCATGGGCCGGCCGGCGGTGCGGGCCTTCTCCTTATCTTTGTTACTTCCACCCTGAGCTGAGTCTGCGCATGCTCAGGGCTCCTCCTCACTTCTCAGTGCTGTCCGCGTCACCTCCTCTGAGGAAAGGCTAAGAGTGGAAGTGAAAAAAGAACACCTCCACCCTCTGCCTCCACCTGGCCCCAGCAGTCTCCTGGGTGGGTGGGTGGGGGGGTCATCCGTAGGTCTTCAAAGAGAGACCTGTCGTCCTGAGCTCCAGTGATTACTTCTGTTTAATCACGCCTGCGTGATGCCTACAATACAGTTTAAATGCTTAATAACTATGATGATTCAATTTTTACACAGATACCTATGAATCTGTACGTAGTTACGATGACAGAAGTAGTTTTTATCACTTCTTTCAAACTACACTATCAAGAGGCGAGCGAGGATGTCACAGGAAGACTTCATTACGCTCTCCCCAGGGTTAGGCACCAGCTTTGTCAGGACCGGGGAAGAAAGAGCCCCAAGGGAGAGACAGACCGGAGAAGGAAGGAATCACGTTTAGCTCCAGGCCGGCTGGCCCAGGTGCGGGGCCTAAGAACCACCAGGGCTGCCTCCGCCCCAGGCTGTGGACGGGGATGCCCGCTTGGGTCCTGGGGTGGAGCACGTCAGGCAAGCGATGTGGAAACACCACTGCTGGTCTGCAGGATCCACAGAGTCACACAAGCCCAGGGCCAGGTGGGGCCAGCGGCTCAGGCAGCACAGGCAGCCAGAGGTAACCCTGGCTCCGGGAGTAGCGAGAGTCCTGGGATCTAGCACACCAGCGTCAGAGGCACCTCTGGCTCCCAGGAACAGCAAGGACACTATCAGCATGGTGTCACAACAGCAGGGACCCTGCCAGCCAGCACAGTGGGGGTACAACCGGCACTGACTGTTCAGCCTCTAAATGACCTGATCACCTGAGCTCAGGTGACACTGGGCGATTGTTTACCTTGCCAATGCCGCAGATTTCCTGTGTGTAACATGAGAGCATCACTTCCTTTCTACTACAATTTTTGTGGTAAGTAATGAGATATATAACATAAAGAACTCGGCATAGTGCGTGGCAGGCAACAAGGGGGTCAAAGATTATCACCTTTAAAATGCACAGAAAGATGAAGACTCCACAGCCCAAGGGCTCCTGTGCCATCAGCAGGCAGCACAGCCCCTCCTCGGGGACTCCTGAGGCGACTCGGCAGCCTGCGGAGGGCGGAGGAGGCAGGGTGACCCAGCCCCACACAGGGGCTAGGTCTAGGCTGTGACTCTCACCCCGGTTTTATCCACTGCACAAAAACACACTGGGCATCGCTAGCTGGCCCACGACCACATTTTCTCGTTTTGTTTCCTAACTTCACATCTTCAGAGTAAGCATTTGTATGTTTCCAGCTCTTACAGACACAACATGAAAGGCAAAACTTAATGCCACCACAGCTGATGATTACAAAGGAGATTTCAACATGTTTCAATGACATCGGGACAGAATATAACCTAAGAGACACGTGATTTCCTAGTGTATCTATTTCCAAGCTGACGGCCACCTCTCTTCTTTGCTGCGCACGAACTGTGCAGTATCTGGTGCCCTGTTCACGCAGACACTGTGCTAGGAGAACTCCGGGGGGAGTGGATTTCCGAACCGTAACTGCCGCCAGCACACTCAGCACTTTTCCGTCTGTCTCCCTTTAACCATCTTCAGTGTGCTATCTGCTCAGAAATCACGAGTGACGCCAGGAGCACGCGTGCACACAGGCAGCGTTTGCCAGACCCTGACGTGTTTCCATCTGTGTTCAGCTATGCAGACTGAAATGACTACATAGCAACAGTTCCACATATTAGCACACGCTGTAAGTTTTAAGAACCACTTGAACTGTGGTTATAAAAACAATAGCCTTTCTGAGGAAAAGTCTCCCAAGGCACCGGAGTCGACGAACCTCACGATTCTCCAACTCCGCCAACGACAGACCAGGCTGCACATGGTCCTAACCGAGTCTTACTGTGGAAGTGGAAGAGGCCTTACCCAGAGGAGAAGATCTCCTCTGGACCATCTCAGCTGGACTGCTGCAACAGCATCTGCCCAGGTCTTCCCAGATGCAGGCGCGGCGCAGGAGTTAGGATGAGAGATAGTGGTGGGACGTAACACCCGGGGGAGGTGGGAGACCAGGCGGCTCAGGGAAAGCCTTAGATGGCAAAGCACAGACGACCTGCGTGAAAAGAGGAGAACTAGATGCCCTGGTGAGGAAGGAACTGAAGGCCGCCAAGGCAGACATCAGGACCTGGGTGAGGCAGAGACCCAGGGGCAGCAGGGCCGGGTGACACAGAGACCGGGGCAGACAGGGCGGGGGGTCCTGCCATGGCACACTGGCCAGGCCCATAGCCGCCATATTCTGTCATGGCTAGGATGCGGCCTGAAGGGGCGTGGACTTAGCCTGAGAGCCGCCGGAGATCCTGGAGGTTCTGTGCCAAGACCCAAGGGCTGACTGTCCCTCCGAGCACAGCTGGAGATGGCGCTTCCTCTCAGAGGGAGGCCTGCCAGGAGGCCCACCAGCAGCCGGAGACAGCCACCTGTCTCACCAAGGCAGGGCAGAGTGCCGGGCCAGGCCCCAGCCACGGAACAGGACCCCAGCAGGCAGATCCCGTGTCGCACAGCTCCTGGTCACACTGCCCTCCCGGCCCTTGAGCCTCTGACCCACTCCTCTTGCAAAACGCCCTCGGAGAGCCGCAGCTCACCTGTGGGACCCGCCCGGCGCCCCTGCTTGGTCTCCCGGCCCAGCTCTTCCTGCACTCTTCAGCCCACCCAACACTGCGTGTCTCTATCACACTCAACCCATCCATGTCTTTTCCTTTCCAAGTGGAATTAAACTCTCACGTTGGCCGAGCTCCCAGTCCCCAGGAAGGCCAGAGAGGTGATGTGAAATCCTACTCCACCTTCGGGACCGGGGACAGCATCCACCAGACCCCTTGGGCACCGCTGGCCGCAGGCCCCGCTGACCTCCCGGGATAGTCAGACATCCACAGAGGGCGGGACTCAGCAGGGCTGACACCGGCGGTCCTGCCCCCCACTTGGTGCCTCCACAGCGATGGTGGGCAGCTCTCTCTGCAGGAATCTCCTGGCGAGCAGCCGGCCTGGCTATGGGACCTCCCGGGGGTCCAAGCGAGGGAGGCAGAAGCTACCAGGCCACGTCAACCCACAGCCTCTCCCAGTCACGCCTTTACATCCTGGTGCTGGTCGTGGCGTCTGGTCTGCCTCCTGGGTTTCAGGGAAGAAAGCAGGTCTGTACCTCGATCGCTGGATGGGCTGCCGCACTGGTGGTCAAGCCCTGGGAGCTATGCACTGAGCTGCACCCTCAGTGCTTTTATTTGCTACCTTGAGACAGTCTCACTATGCTGCTCAGGTGGGACTCAGGCTCGTGATCCTCCTGCTCTGCCTCCCTGGGTGCCGGGACTACAGGCCTGCGCCACGCGGCCCAGCTTAGATTCTACTTCCTGACGAGACCCAGCAAAGCGTGTGTGGGCAACTGGAACCCAGCATGGCGGCCGGGTGCTAAAGCATCACCTCCAGGGACTGAAGAGTCAAAAACAAGAAAGAGCGCGAGGGAGGAGAGGTCGCCCAGCCAGAGCGGGCAGGCCCACGCTACAGGCAGAGGAGGGCTGCCCGGCCACAGCGAGGCACCGGCACGCTGCAGCCGCCCTGCTCCAAGACACAGAGGGGCACCACGAGCTGCAGACACAGCAGATGCAGCCCTGGCCGGTTTCCAGCCCCGACAGCCTCTGCCCTCTCAAGAAGCCCCACAGGGAGGTGGGTTGCGGTGACGTGGGGATCCTGTGTCTAACAGGCGTGCAGAAGCAGGCCCGCCCGGAAAAGGCCAGCGCTCCGGCTTCCGCTGACCTTCCTGTCCCTCTTTCCTACTCTCCTGTCTTTCTGTCTTCCTTCTTGCCAGTCGCCTGGTAGGCCCATGAGTTAGTTATCAGAAGGACAGAGTGGAGTGTGCGCAGCCCGCGGCCAGCGGTCTTGCCCTTGCTATGCCCTGCTCACAACTCACCCCCGGGGATTCAGGGCTGAACCTGAGCCAGAGAGGGCAAGCTCCCGGGGTGTCCAGGAACCTCGTGTTGCCAGGGGGGACTCCTCTCAAGAACGGAGCTACCCATGACCCAGTGACCTGCTTTGTGTCAACACTGCAGGAGCCCCACGCAGGACAGGAACTGGCTGTCACCCTGGGCATTGCTTTCCACCAGCAGTATATGTCTGTAATACTTACATTTGCCTTGGAAAACTGGTGGGAACACAGTGTGCCTTTACTGTTTTTTCCTCTCCCCTCCCCGGCATCTCCAGGTCCCTGTTCTGTCTCCACAGCCTGCCTCCCCTGTTCCTACCTGCTTCTCTTCGTGTTGCTTTTCACTGACATGACTAAGCATGCAGTCAGCAAGTACTAGTGATCAAGAAGTCGGTTTCCACTGTCTGTTCCAGCCAACAAGGACACACCTGTGCAGGAGACAACGTGCACAGAACATCTGGAAGACAAGATACAGCGGTGCACACGTTCCGCTCCTTAATTGTGATAGGCAGCCTACACTGCGACCCTTCGTTATAATAGTTAACAAACTAGGGAATTGGAGGAGAAAAGCAGCAAACGAGGAGCCCAGGCGGTGAGACAACCACATGAAAGGCTTCCTGGCGCGAGACCCGCTGTGGGCAGGGCAAACATTCCCACGGAAGCCTACCTCCCCCAGCACAGCGCAGAGCCCCAGCCACCACCGAGCACCTCTTGGAAATCATTTCCAACATCTCTTAGGTGACACTGACTCCCCGCAGAGCAGTGAGAGCAGACAGGAAAGTGAAGAAAAGTGACACAACGCACACTCTGGAGACCCCTGTGTGGCGTCACCCCTCTGTGGGGTCAGGTGAACACTGAGCCACACCCATATGTCACATTGGCCCAACCTGTTCCACACACAGAGATGCAAAATCCCTGACTTTGAGATGCGCTGCCACGAGTCTGCCAACCTCCCCACCCCCAGGAACAAAGGAAGGAGAGATGGCTCTAAGGGGACAAGGACAATGTGCCCTTGCACGGCCACTTCCCAGCACCAGAAGTCACTCAACAGTCACGTTTGCCCAGCCATGTCCTGGGAATACGACACAGACGTGACCTACTGGGGAGATGCCACGCAAGTAGGTGATGCCTACTCAAGAGCACTCCTGTTTCTCTACTCCCAGTGGAACACAGCTGAGGAACCTTGTTAAACCAGTCCTGTAATCTGGGCCCACGAATGGGCACACTTGCTTAATCCACATCATACTCAATGCAAGGCTGTTTTTTTAAGATAATCAGTTTCTTCCAGATCTAAAATAGCTCCATTGAAGTCACTGGGTTAATAGATTTCACATTTGATAAACCCTCCTCATTAAGGACTGTTCAAGGTCATATGGCAGGCTCAAGACAGCAAAAATCACCGTCACCGGGACTCTAAATCCGCCCTTTTCTCTTTTCCTCCCAACACTATTGAAAACATCTGTCCCTGTCACCCTCCTGGGATTGCTGTGCACACAGCTGTCCACGGTACAAATCAGCACCAGCCCCAGTGATTCTGTGACCCAGGGGCACACAGTTCTTGTCTGTCTCCTGTAGCATGCTAAACTGCTCAGTCATCCCTGCCACCAACATCAGTACAGGAATGAACTGACTCTCCCCACAGGGCTGGGACAGAAGGAGCCACTGCTTCACCCCAAACTGTAACAGCACGACCAACACTTCCACCACACCTTTTAGCCTATGAGCAAAGCCAACAATGAAGGAAATACAGTGTATTGTTTAAAACTATGGAGGGTGAGGGCATAGCTCAGTGGCTAAAGCACTTGCCTAGCAGGTGCAAGGCCCTGGGATCAATTCTCCAGCACCACATAAGCCAGGTAGGGTGGCGACACCTGTAATCTCAATATTTAAAAGGCTGACACAGAAGGACTGCCATAAGTCCAAGACATGCTGGGCTACATAGTGAGTTCAGGACCAGTCTGGAATACAGAGTGAGACTCTCCCTAGAAAGAAAGAAAGAAAGAAAGAAAGAAAGAAAGAAAGAAAGAAAGAAAGAAAGAAAGAAAGAGAGAGAGAAAGAGAGAAAGAGAGAGAGAGAGAAAGGAAACTTCATAGGGAAAGTCAACCATAAAGGTTGCAGGCTCTATCATCTGGTTATGAACAACGGAAGTTTAGAAACAGAGCCCACAGAAGTGACTGCGTGGAGTCAGACGTGGGAGGAATGGAGGGATGTGGGAGTGGGGCAGGAGGAAAGAGAGAAGGAGAGCCCTTGGGGAATGGGCCTGTCCAGCACGGACATGGAGGGCAGAGCTGCACACAATCCCCCCACACGTGTACAAGCGAGGACATGAAATGATACGGAAATTTACATGTGGCCGGTGGATCCTATCAAGGTGTCAAATACAGTCACACACCTGGCATTGGGGGAACCGAGCCAAGGGACCATGGAACATAACACATACTAACCACACACGAATCCACAGTACCTCACCAAACACTCCAGTTAACAATACATGGGTAACATGTTTCACAGGTTCCCAATACAAAATGATGCAACTATGAAAGACGTTCATATATACATAATATGTAAACTGAAAACAAGAGAAAGCAAATTTTAGGAGAATTTTGTAGTGAGTTCTAAGGAACCAAAAATTACCTTGCTGTGTAACATAGAGAGAGCACCACAACACAGAGAGCGTCTGTGAGCTGCTGTGGCTGCCGGGGCCTAACCTCCACACTGCCGCTTGGAGGCCACATGCAAAGCCAGACTTCCAAAATGTCTCCTAAACCAAGCCAGGCCCAAACTTGCCCTGAAGACAAGCAGTGCTATGGAGCTGACCCGCCTCTGAGCCCTGCCTGGGGGAGGCTGAGAAGGGGGTGGGACCCTGGCACGCCAGGGAGCCCTGTGCAAGCCTGCCAGCATGAGTGATGCGAGGGGAGAGAGACAAGGAACACTAATTACAGAAGTACCAAGGGCTGGAATGGATCAAAGGATATTTTAATTCCAGCTCCTCTATGCAGGTCTCTCGTTCAATATGCTAATGTAAACTCAGGAACACCTTCTTAGGAAGAGGGGCCTCCAGCACACCCCACCTCTACACGCCTTGTCCCAAGAAGGGATGCGCAGGCCTCACCCTGTGCCTTTATCACAGGGCTGCCAGCTCCTTCACTGCTCCCAACACCCAGCGAAGGAAGCTTTGGACCCCCAGCCTTGTCCCTCTGGTCACATGGACTCTACTATTAGGACAGCCACGTGCCTGGGCTACCTCAGATGCTCCAGGGTCACATTTGCTGCTCAGACACTGTTATTAACAGCCTTCCTTTCACCCCCATGCATTCGCTTGGCCAATATCTCAGACTGCACTGCTCCCTTAACTTGACAAGACTCAGGTCTGGGATGTCACAGTTGGTACTTACAACACACAGTGCAAACACGTTTGTTATGAGCTAGCAGAGGCCCTCCTCAGAGGCTGAGGCAAGGGTGTCACCTTTCTGTCTACACAGATGCCACCAGCTTCCGTGTGGCACACAGGGCCAGCATGGAAAATGTGGGCACACACAAACACACTGGCCAACACCAGACTTTCCTGACATCAAGGATTTCACAAGCCATTCACCATTTTTCTCTGTTATCTCAGGATTATTTCTCATGAGCTTCTTCCCCTCCTCAGTAGTCATTGCCAGACACCAACGTGCTTGGCTCCAAGAGCCTGGGAGATGAGTTCTGAGGACCCGGTGTGCTTGCCTTGCTGTTACAGAGTGCAAACAGAATAGCACACAGAATAACAGTTTTAGGTATGAATTTACCTAATGTTACAGAAGCTGTTTTATTTTAAATTAATCACATTAAAGGCAGTCAGGACTAATCCCACCTGACGCATACTGCAGGCGCAACAGA
Organism: Ctenodactylus gundi; assembly: GCA_004027205.1. Lineage (NCBI taxonomy): Eukaryota > Metazoa > Chordata > Mammalia > Rodentia > Ctenodactylidae > Ctenodactylus > Ctenodactylus gundi. Next base: position 113,262 of record PVKB01003721.1, read on the forward strand.
ACACGGACTTTACCTTTCATTCCACACTATTTCAGTCCAAGCTGTCAAGCATCTAACACAATCCTGCTTCCTCCGTCAAAGCTACTGGTAAGACAGCCACATTTAGAAAGATTCAGGATAGCTCTTCCTGGGAATAAAAGCACCAAAATAATTTTTATAGTTTCATATGCAATAGAGACAGTCCATATTTTATTCATGATAAAAGTTCCGAGTTTTGATCAGTAGAACTCAAGGTCCCAAAAAATGCCAAAAAGGAAATGTGAAAGACACCTGACACCGCGTGCACATCACAACACATTATCTACTGCACTGCCTGCATTTAAAAAGGCCTGCTACAGACTTCGCATATGCCAAATGCTTCATAAATATGCTGACCTTAGAAAACTTCCATAACAGAGCCACAACACGGAGAAGCTATCTAGCCCATCTGAATATAAAGCTAGTTATGAGTGCATTTCAAAGAGATATATATTCCCTATACGTCAGACCACATGATCTTAAATAGGTATGATTCAGGTGCATATGTATGTGTGTGTATATGCATGTGTGTATGCATGTGTGTGTATATGTGTATGTGTGTGTATATATGTATGCATGTGTGGGCAGGTTGTATCTGTGTACATTTACCTTTTTTTATTCAGGGTTCTCAGGATTTAACTTCATCTAATCACCGGCCATCTATAAGCCAAAATTATGCATCATACTAGTAGTTCCAGTGTTCTACTGCCTATTTCCCATGTAAGATCTAAGCCACTTAAGTGAAAAGATTGATACCACAGCATGCCATTATCAAAATAATGACCACTTGCTTACTAAATGACATGAAAACAGCCATGTTTTCTAAAAACCGAATCACATACACCCAAATTCAATTTTACAATAATCTTCAAAACTCAAGATGCCAAATTATAATTAATTTTACCAAATAATTGTCATGTAATTTACAAGTATTGATTTCCCATTGAAAATACGGAAGAGAATGAAGTAAAAGCAAGCCCACAGACCGTGCTAAGAATTGAACCCTCAGACTTCCGGAGCCGGGAGATTCTGAAATTGAGGTTGGCTAGCACAGTTGTGTTGCTGGAGATCAGGCGTGTATCGGAGGTGACCGGGACCAGCTGGAGCTGGTTCTTACAGATAGTCCTGGCAACCTATCGGCTGCCGGGGAAATTAAAGCGATTCATCACTGTCACCACCACTGTCACACAGGCACCACATCAGGGCAGGGACGGAACACAGCAGATGGGATGGATGGGATGTCTCCCTCACATCGGAGACACACTCGAAGATGACAAATTTTACCCAGCCCTGATTCCTGCCTCCCTGTACAATCAGAAATCTTTTCTACTAAAATATTTCTAAGAAAGACAGCTAAAGTCACTGGAGAACATGCACCATGTTAAAGACCCTTCCGACGTATTGATACTACCTTTCCAAATCAAAAGCAGATTAAGAAATGTTTAACATGTATTCACTCATCTGCAGGGAAAAACAAATCACATGGCGGACAGTCCACAGAGATCACAGGAGAAAAGGCGCCCAAAAAGCTGTTCTTGCTATTTGTTGCTTTCTTTTGAGTTTACTGCTGAAGTGATAAAATTAAAATTTTGATTTATATGGTTTTAATAAACTCCAGGCAAAAATATTAGCATGTCAGGCATTGCTAGTGTTTTATTCATATAATTGCCATTGTACTGGTTCCCCATAGACATATTGCTTCATTCCCACTTCACAAGGGCTTTCAGAGAACCAGATTTCCCATGTTTAATCCAAGAAATATTTATCTAAACACAGGATATTTAAGAGGTAAGGTTTCGGATACAGAAAAAAAAAATCCCAAAATGTGTAGCCTGAACCTTTGCTCAAAGATAATTCCATTTCTTTACATGAAAAATGAATACTGTTCCATATGGAAGTCCTCATTTCCTGGTCCACAAGTCAACAACAAAACCTGAAAGCTCGGCCCTGGGAAAAACCCAGTCTCAACAAGGTGAACAATCTCTCCAGGCCAAACCCCAACACCCACCCTTTCCAGCCAAATTCTGCCTCCCAATAGCACAAGTTCCAAGTACAGGAGGCATTGGGGGAACACTTAAGTTCCAAACCATAGCAAGTAGTAAAGTATTATATTTAGAACTGAAGTTTAGATGACTGAGCCAGGCAGAGAATGGAGGTTTAAAGATGCTTGCGTGCATGCACGTGTGCATGTGCGCATGCATGTGTGTGTGCGTATGAACAATGAGAATGGATAATAGAGAAACTATATTATAGGAGCAACATACTCTGAACTCTTTAAAGATAAATACTTAATTCATACCTGCTTACTGAACATCTGTGATTCTATAACTAACCTAAATAACTCAAAAACAGAATCAATCATTTGTATCCCAACCTCCCCGTTTCCATCAGTGTTGAAGGCACAATATTGTCCGTCTCTCACTTGAGTCACAGGCTTTGTTCCTCCAAAGAGTCCACGTTTCCTTGTCTCAGGTGCCCATGTCTCTAACCCTGTTACAATCAGTGTCACCTACGGCGTCCAGTGACTTCTGCCTTGTCGGTGATCAGCCCCCGCTCTTTAAGCTGAGGTCAGTGTTAGCCTTCCAAAATACCCACTTCACCCCTTTTTGGAAACCTTCTAATAACGTCTCCATAACCATGGGCCAAATTCCAGCCCCTCCCTAAAAGCTGAAAACCCACTTTCTGTCCCGGGCATTACCTACCCCCCCAGAGGCTACTTAGCACACATGCCCATCCTGCAAACACCCAACTCAGGCTACAGCTAAAACTTAGTCAAGGAGTCAGCTTTTTCTGTCCATCTTCCTGTTGTCTTCTGGTTTTTTGTTATATTTCACTCCTCTGCATGGAACCCCACTCCCAGTGCATGCATGGTAGACTGCTCGGAGAAATCAAGACCACGCCCAGCTTGGCCTAGTGGTACAAACTTGAAATCCCAGCACTCCGGGAAGCTGAGGCAAGAGGATCACAAGTTTGAGCCCAGTCTAGTCAACGTACTTTACTTATTGAGATCCCGTCGCAAAAAAAAAAAAAAAAAAATTTATAGAGTAAGGGAGCTGAGGATACAGCTCAGTTTCAAGGCCCTGGGTTCATTCCCTAGCACACAATGGGAAAATCCAATAAAATTTTTAAAAGGAGCAAAATCGGTACTCCATGAGGTTATTAACTACCTTTGTTCTGTAGCTAATTGTAAATAACTGGATAATTATAGGCAGATTTCCTCATAGTAAAATTTATCTTCAATTTCTTATATTTGTAAACCATTTTCTTAACAGCAGAAATCTCTTACAGGAGATATCTTAATGTGCACATACAAATGTCCCATGCTCCTATTCCTGCCGGTGTGTAGTGGAAAGTTCTCCAAACGTTCGCTTCCTTAAACTATTTCAAAACCATAGAACACTTCACTTGGCTAATGGAAGCCACCCCTCCCCCTGCAAGTGCGGGCCCAGACCCTCTGACACTCTCTTGGGTCAAATTCCAGTGCACTGCAGTGGAAATCTCTGCCACATCTGGCTTCCCCAGCAGAGGCTGCAGGGTTCAATGGAGGAGTTGATCACCCAAGCGCTGACAGGTCTATTTAGCACTTCTGGACTCAGCAGGTCAGGTTGGGGCCTGGGGTTCTGCCACTTTGAACAAGTGCCCCAGGATCCTGGGATGCGGTCTTCACATCTTCTCAGAAATAGACTAACAAGTTTTATCCACTCACATTTTTCAAAGGGGCAAGGTAAATCTCATTCGACACCCACACACATCCACACCCATGCAGCCTCTGTCTTCTGAGCCCCTCTCTCTCTCCTCCTTCATGTTCCTAAGACAAACTTGAGACAGGGCTCCACAAGCGTTCCCAAAGATTCACCGCCCTGGAGGGCCTCCAAGTGCTCACGTGAGCCATGTTTTCCACTGCGCCTTTGCCATAAAGTTTTCTATTTGGGGATAACAGAATTGCTTGGCCTGTTAGTAAAGCTGATACCCTGATCCCCGTTGGGCCACTTTGTGCCTGTTCTCTCTGTCATGCTTGCAGCCCTCCTGTACCACCCACTCCCTCTAGAATACCTCCTGAAACTTAACTATTTTGCCAAAGTTATTCTTTTTTATGGTATGTACACGCAGCACCTAATAACAAAAATCAGCTTGAGAAACTAGCGGTGCACATACATACTGCACCTTGATCGTTCCCTTCCCACCTCCTCACCCCTACGCCCTCTTTCCCTGAAATTTAAGAACGAGGAAATGCTGACCTGCTTACCAACCAAACACACTTCTCAACTGTATGTCTGTGACTGCACAGAGAGGCCACAGATGTCACCAAAGTACGATGCTCATACATTGCTGGATAGTGTAAGCTGAGAACTGCTGTGCTTTTCCTGAACTTCAGAGAAGTCCCTGTGTGCTGAAATCTGACCAGCAATGACATGCTCACTGTCACTAATCTGGAGACCATGGAAGGGAGGGAGCGGACTGATTTCTGTGCCCATGTAGTTCAAGGGCTTTCTCCTGTGGCTAGCTTACACGCATTACCAGGAGGATTTCAACTCCCCAAACACTGCCTCAGCTGAGAGGCACTTTGAAAGTGCTTTAAAAGAAAACCATTTGCATAGGAAGCCTTGCAAAGAGGGCTGGGATGTGAAATGGAGGTGTGGAGGAGGGAGCTCCACTAGCTGGGTGGCAAGGCCACCCATTTCCAGGCACTGCGGTATGAGCTTCCAGGGACCTCACAGCTCCTCCTCGTAATCTTCAGTGGCCTATTTCCCTTGACAAAGTTTTATTCATCCAAAAATAATGTGAAAAGAAAATATGCCTCTCAAAACTTTAGTTCATGGCACATGTTTTTACAAATTAATGAGCTTTTAAAACTAAACTCCCCAGTCGTCTTTCCCCCTTAGTGACGAATCTGTTGAAGATAATTTACATAATTGTACCACCAGACACAAACTAAGAAACCAGACTAGGGTGTTCTATTAGAAGGGACAAAATCAGAATAAAACACAGAATTCCTGGAACAGCATGCTCACTACAATATTCAGTGTGTCTTCAGAAAGAATCACAGTACAAGGAAAAAGAGCCCTCTCACTCTCTGGGCCTCAGCATCCTCTTTTGTAATGAAATGGCCTAAGGACCTCTAACGTCCGTTGGACCCAGGCTTATGCAGGGCTGCTCCAGAATCAGCTCTTCCTTGCCCCGGGACTGGACCAGGCAGGACTCTGGTGGACCCTCTGTTCCCATCACCCCCACCCACCAGGCCCTCCAGGGTGAGGTGCTCCTTAGCAAAGACACCTGCTTCTACTGCCCTGTGAGGAGCCAGCAACCAGGCCACGCACGCACAGAAGAGTCAACCGTGAAAACCTCACACTGCCTTCTTTCCCTGTTGGGAGTGGTTCCTGACCACCGGCCCAAAGGAGTCACTCCAGCCACTTTACGTGAGCGACCCGGAGCCTCGTATGTCCAGCTGCCTCCCCGTGCACAGCTGCCCAATTCCCCTGAAAGTACCTCACGATCTACTCACAGCTTTCCTCTCCACTCAGAGCCCCAAACGCCCCCAGGGGCAGACTCACCTTGGGCAGGTGTCTGGCTCCAAACACAGAAGCACCCTGGGAAGGACTCGGCCCCTGCGGCAGGCCCACACAGCCACCTGTGCTCCCCTGGGTAAAGCCAGGTACCCAGCACACCTCTCCAGGCCTCTTCCACACTCGCACACCACTCCTGCTCCTTCTTGCTCGCCTATGCCTCTCCAGGAATAACTGTGTTCTCTCCCAGCCGCACCATGAATTTCACCACTTCTCAGAGATCAATACCAACAAATTCAGTCAGATTATGCACTATAGAAATACAGTGTACAATCTTTAAACAAACTACCCTTAATGCCCCTGCCCTGCTGTCTTCTTTTCTGCAGCAAAACCACTGCAAGCCTCTCCTCGTGCCGCCTACCCTCGGCTTCCACGCCAGGATGCAAGGCCATTCCCAGCCTGGCCACGAAATGCATCCTGTCAAATTCACGTCCCCGTCTTTCTAAGACTCAGCAGCAGCACTTGCCAGAGTTCAGCAACCCTTTTCTGAAACGCTTCCCTGGGCTTCCAGCTCAGCCGATGCTTTGGTTTTCCTGCTTCTCCCCTGGCCTGCCCCAGCACCTCCCTGTGGGCCCACCCCCACCCCTCCCACCCCGTTCCCACAGGTCCACACGTGCACTCCCACAGCTGGGACATCGGCTCTCTCCTCTTTGTTAAGGGCCCTGCTTTCTGACCTGGTTCCAGCAGCTCCACTTACATGTGTGTCAGCCTAGGCTGGTTGCTGAGATCCCAGCTCACTAGCAACACAGCATGTGGATGCCTAAAACACATCTCAACCTCCGCGTAACTCAGAGACAACATCGGATTCCCCGGTACTCTCTCAGACGCGGTCTCCTACCCAGGAAATGCAAACTCTGTCTTCACAGTCCCACCTATGGGCCAGCCGTCCCTCCGGGCCTTTTCCATTCACATTGCACGCCAGTCCTTCAGGGATCCCTATGCCTCTCCCAGCTCCACCAGCCACGACAGCTACTACCTCCTTTCTCCTCAACCCCCACAGCCCGAGCATTTTCCACATGGAAGCCAGCACAAAACTGTTACACAGGAATTTTGGCCTGTCCCACATGCCACAGAACAAAACCCACGGTCCTCTCAAGGCCTTTCTCTGTGCGCCAGCCTCCTCTACTCTCTCAGTCCTCCCACTGCCCACACTGGCCTCCTCTGCCCCTCTCCATCCTCGCGCCACCCACGGAGGACACGCAGTCTTTACACCATTGTCAGCAGGCTCAGTGTCATCCTGCCAAGAGAACTGCGCACCTGCTCTTCTCTGAATCTGCCATCCAAAGTCCTCTGTGCAAACGTCCCCCCATCACAAAGACCTCCCGAGAGCACCTTATACGTGCAGCACTTCCCACCACACGTGTTTTCCTCCACTTCGGGTCCTCTCTTGCACACATCTCTCTCACACGTGTGCTCTTTTGCAGTTAACAACTCAAAATCTCCAAGTATCCTTGATTTGTAGTAAGTCAAACAGGGATTGTTTTCAGATCACACCTTTCTAATGTGATTAAATACTTACAGAATTTGCTCAGGGTTGAAACTATTTTCTGCTTGTTCCCAGGCTCCTTCAAAGCTGAAAGCAGCCAATCATAAGACGTACTTCCATTCGAGACGATTTCTGGAACACTTGTGACCGATGTGCAACAAAGAAAGCACACGGATGTGACCGGAGCCAGGAAATGCAACATGCTTTCGGATCGAACTACCTACTTCCCTGTGTTTGGGAAACATTTCCCACAGGCAATATTGAGGCTCCGAGAAACTTGGAAAGTGTTCGTTGCCATCACACATTTAAATGAAGAAGATCGATCTGTACATTGACGTGTATGACAGCTCAAACAAACACAGCCGCTCTGAGCCGTCTTCAGAACGTGGGCTCTCGGCAGCAAGTCCTTATAACTTGAACTGCCAGTGTCTTCTAGGGCAAGTTGAAAGCTCTGGAGTGTAAGGTACTTTGATGAAAGTTACACAGATAAATCAAGAGTCTTCAGAAGAAGATGCCCAAGTTGACGATGTGACACGTCACTGCTCTGCGAAATGACAGTGGCCCAGCACAATGATCATATCCAAAGGCCCCAAAGGCTGGCGGCACTGGCCGCACGTACACGTGACTTTCTGCTAAGGTTTTCTGTGTTCCTACAGAAGCCGTTTCCTCCCAACTTCTAGATTATCTGATATTTTGTTCACTTCCGACTCATGAAATCTGCTATGCTTCTGCTCCGGGCTCTTGGACTCTTCACGGGTAAAACAAAACCCATGAGCTTCCTTAATCACCTTATCTTTCTCATGAGTGTTATTCATTCTTTATCAATGCTTTATCAACATAACCCAGGATTCCCGGGGATCCTGCAAAGCAGGGGCTCCAGCATCACGCCAGCTCTTCCTGCCAATGTTGCCTTCTCTGACTGGAGGCCAGGGCCACACTCGATGGCTCCCCTGTATCCTGCAGCAGAGATGCCGCAGCCGGGAGCCCCGGTGAGCAGCCTGAAGGATCTTGGCTCTTTCTCCCACATCTCCCGCTGAAGCATGTTTCCAGCTCTGCAGTCAGCCTTCCTAGAGCTGTGGAGAAATCTCTTCTGGGGTGTGCTGCTGGGAAGGACAGTGGAAACACAGCTCTTAGAAAGGGCAGAAGCACAGCAGGAGGCTGAGGTGGTCAGGTGTCCAGGTGCACAAAATGCACAGGCCCGCAGCCAAGACATGCTGACCCTGCAACACACACACCCCAAAACACGCACTGGCCTGAGGTGCAGTTTAAAAGAATTCTTCATGGAGGATTTTAATTTCTATGATAAAAAGTTATGAAATTCACAGTAATTATCTTATTATGCAAAAGGAAATGTCTATGAAACTGTGTTGCTTGCTAACACTAACTACACAATGCCAAATATTGAACGGGTAAGAATACGTGCAGGAATTCTACAGAAAACACCCACATCTCTCCCTTGACACAATACAAGTACTGTCATTCTCACTAATGTTCACAAAAACATGACCACGAAAAGCAGAGTTATTTGAACACAGTCAGTGACAGACTCAAAACTCTGAGTAAAACATTTCCGTCCCAGCACGTTACCTTAACAGCTTTATTTAGCCAATAAACTCATGGCGCCTAAGTCACCTTTCACTGCATATAGGTATTTCTCATAGTTGATAAAGGCCATGAAAGATTCTGGAAGGCTTATTTAAATGCTACTTGAATGAGCCCAACTGGTTTATTGTCACAGCATCAGGTGTCCACTGAATTCCACTCCCACAGCACGTGTGACTCGGACTCGTCTGCCTCTGGCTGGCGCTGGAAGACGCGACAGCTCAGAGCTCTCAACACCGCCCGCCCGCCGTGAGTCTGGGGCGCAGCCTCCCCTCTTCCCGTAACACGGACCCGCGTCTGGCGGGCCGAGCGCAAGAGGCAGCTTCACAGCGAGAAAGCAGAACAAGTGAAGAGTCCGCCAGGCACTCCAAGCGGCCCTCCCCGGAAGGCGGGGGCAGAAAAGCCGCTCCTTCCCGCCATGGCTGTGTGAGGTGAGCGGGCTTCGGCGTCCGCCCTGTCTGGGAAATTTCGTGGTTTGCTCTCTACTCTCATTTCTTGGAAGGCGTCGGCCTATCGACGTGGGACTTCACTGTGGGTTGACGCACTTTGAATTTTGGTCTGTTCCGTGGGTCCCAGGACAGGAGCTTAGTCCAAACAGCAGCCCATAATTTCGTATTTAACAGAATTAACCAAGCTTCATATAAAGAAATGGTCAAATGCACAACTATGTCAGCATTCTTTTAAAAACAACTGCACCACCAACTCATGCGGTCATTCAAAGTTTTGCTACCTCTGCGGTTAATTTTATTAGGCATAACCAAATACCTGAAACTCATACAGAAGTAAGCTGTGCCCAAAGCGTATGGAGACAGCCACTTTAACTACCTAATTCTGTTTTAGGGCAGGACACAGGACATAAGCCGTCCGTGTTTAAGCTTCACAGCTGAAATCCCCTCTCCAGGGCAACCTGGGTTCAGTTCTGCGGACACATCCCTGGTTCTGTGCGAGAGCAGCGGCCCTCGGCTTCCCAGCACCAGCACCTGGGTGGGTCCAGGTGAAAAGCAGGATGGTGTGGGGCGGCGGTGGAGGGCAGCAGGAGGCGGTGGGAGCAAAGCTCTGCCCCTTGTCAATCAGCAGCAGCATTCGAACCTGATAGGCGCGTGCTGCGGTGGGCGGGGCTTCACTCCGGCAGCTCCCGCCCCCTGCTCCCCAGCGGCCCCAGGCCACGCACCAGGACCGCGGAGAGACAGGCATCAACCCTGCCTGAAGCCACAGGCCAGCGGCTGCTCACTGTCGTCCTTGGTAACAAGGATCCCTCGCTGGCCTGGCGGCTAGGGGCAAACGGTAGAGAGCGCATGGCAGAGGAGGGTCGCCGGTCAGCGGCCAGCAGGAAACCCGGGTCCTCACCACGGCAGGCTCTGGGCATGAACGTCTCCATCAGCAAGACACTGACGCCACGGCGCCCAGATGGGACTGAGAGAGGACCCCGAGCAGCGGAGATTCCGAGTACAGCGGACCAAAGCACAGAGCAACAAAGCTGCGTCGAGTCGACAGTGTCCAAAGTCAAGTTTGGCCCAGTTCCACAGAGGAAAAAATCAACACGAAACACGGTGAAATCCACCAGGCCCTTAACAACGACTAATAAAGATTAATCAGTAACATGATCAACAATTTTTAAAACTGTAACGTGCCAATTTTTTTTTCAAATTAAGAAAAATAGTAGACAAAGGAGTTTATTTTTCAAAGAAATTGAGTTTGCAGCAGAAGTCCTGGGGACTTAAGAGGGCACGAAATGAAGGAAAACTGAAATTCAAAGTGTTAGGCTGCACACAGAAAACCTCTGTTATATATCCTATTGTTGTCGATAAGATTGTCGGCACCTTAGGCCTCACTCACTGGACCACGGAAGGGTGGCACTTTACAGGAGGGAAAGGAGTTTTCTAACAAGAGGACATTTTTGTATCGTGACCTTGCTGTGGCTTAGAATCTGAAATGTCCCCAGAGCCCACCAGGCATGGCAGGCGACAGGATGCCGGGCACTGGCTCATCTGCGGGGTCATCCACAGTGAGCCCCTGGCTGAGTGTGCTTCTAGGAGAGGGGCCTGGTGGAGGGCATCCCTGGGGCGTGACCCGGACGGTGTCCTGTGTTCCTGCTCCTCCCTTCTCTGCTGCCTGGCCACCCTGAGGCAGCAGCTGTCCTTCGTCACACCCTCCACCGCCTTTACTCCGCCTTGGACCCAATCTTGGAGTCAGACTGGCCTACTGGAAACAAGGCGCCAGAAAAGCCTCTGCTCCCGTAAGTGTGGGTGTCTGGTATCATGTCCCATCCACAGCAAGTGACCAAGACAATCTCTGGTAGCCTGGCACAGGCAGCTCATGGAGGAGAATGGCTTTCCTCCAAGTCAGAGAGAACACCTGTGTACCCAGCTGCTGCCCTCCACCATGAGCGCCGAGCTGGGGCTGTAAGATTCCTCCTCGCCACCCTCTATTCCATCCCAGCTCTCTTCCCCTTCCATCACTTCCAAAGAATGAGTCCCCGGGGCCAGTCTACTCCTGGGCACACCGCCAGGCATGAGCCCCCACTGGCTACCAGTACACGTGGGTCTATTCCTTCCCACACCCCACAGCTGCTCCAGTGGCCCAGCCATCTTTCACGGACTGTCTCCCATGCTAAGAGGCAACCAGTGTCTGCTGGGAACAGGGCACTGCACACCCAGGTGGGCCTTAAACAGCTTCCAGGAAGGCAAGAACAAGACTCCTGAAATTGACCTCAGGCAAACGCTTTCATTATTGTCAGGACAGAGCCCGAGAAGAGTATGTCAGAAATAAAACCATCCACTTGGTTACAAACAAGAGAATATTAAAACATAGTTATGTTTATTTGGCGAGTTACTACAAAGGTACTTCTATGTCTACATTAAGGGTATCTGTAGAAATCACAGTTGCTTTTCCAGGTACAGTGCAGTCAAGTATCTCATCAGTGTTAAGAAATCATACATTGAAAAAATTAATCATGATACATTTAGAGCCTCCTATAATTTTCTGGAAACCATTTAAAAATCAGTAGATAATCAAATGTACAGATTAAAGATATTCCTGGGCCTCTTAACAGAAGAATATTTAATGAGATACAAACAGAACATTTCGTTTATCAGTTTATCAGTTTACATGAGCCATGAGAATTCACATGAGCAGCTGGGGCTCAGGAAAAACACATTTCCACAGATGAAAAGATAGGTGGCAGTTTCAGGGAATAAATGAATGAATGTCAGCATCTAACCAAATGTGACAGACTATGTAATTAGAAAGATGGAACTGGAAAGGAGTCCTAAGTTCTGGAAATAACGATAAAACACTCTCCAAATACAATTTATGCAGGCCTGTGAAAATTCAAAACACCATAGAGTGGAGCTCCCCAACATATGTTCCGTGGGACACCAGATTCATGAGTGTTGGCAGCAGTGCTAAGACAAAAATTCGTTCCTGTTCGTCTCAAGTTTGGGAAGATTAGGTCAAGCAAAATGAAAGAGATTCGTGTCCAACAGCACTCAGGACAGCAGGGATCACTCCAGACCACCAGGCAGTGTTACTAAGATTTTGACACATATAAACTAAAATATTCTCATTTTTCCCATAGTATTGTGAAAGATTACTCTTCTACTGACTACTCTTTTGGAAATATTCAATAACCTCCCAACTCTGCCCAACGCCCATAGAAGATGCAGTAAGAATAACAGACTCGAGTGTTGCAAACTCCCTAAAACGGCTAATACGTTTCTTGAACAGTAACTTATGACCTGGGGACCTATTCAACAGCTATTGTGACCATTTTTCAGTGAGCTGTTTCAGAGAGCAGCATTCGCTTTTCCTGGTCGCCTTTCCTTCTGCTAAACATTCATGACCCAGAATAAATGTGATGTGTGTGGCTTGCAAATGACTGTGAACATCTGTGACTCTCACCCAACCCTGAGTTGCCCACCCAGGGATTCACTGGCCACACATGGCAACTGACATTTTAAGTATGTCTTGTTCCAACTAAGATGTGATATATGCAGAGACACACACTGGATTCCAAAGACTCGGAAAAAAAAAAGTGAAAGGCTTTATAATCATAAATTGCTTATCTACTGAAATCAGAGTATTTTAGATATGGTGGGCCAAGTGAATTTATTTCATTAATTTTACATGTTCATTTTCACTTGTTTATTTTTGCAGTAGTGGGAATTGAAACCAGGACTGTCACACAGTATGCTACAACCCCAACTCTTTTTATTTTGTATTTTGAGACAGGTTCTCAATAACGTGCTGTCTTGGTTACTTTCTCATGGCTGGGGCGGAATACCTGACAAAGCCAGGCATGGTGGCACACGCCTGTATTCCCAGCACTTGAGAGGCCAAGGCAGGAGGACTGCCATGAGTTCAAGGCCAGCTTGAGCTATACAGTGAGCAGTGAGTTCCGGACAAGGATGGACTACAGAGCAAGACCCTGTCTCAAAAAAAAAAAAAAAAAAAAAAAAAGCCAACATCTAGGGTAGAAAGATTTATTTTAGTGCACAGTTTCAGAAGGTCACACAGTCTGTTCACAGTTGAGTGACTAGAGCCGGTGGGGCCAGGCCAGAGCTGGACGCAGAGACAGAGATCCTCACGTCATGGCAGAACAGAGCCAAGCCCCAGGGGAAAGGAAGAACTAGCTTGTCCCGTCCAGGTCCGTCCCAGGGATCCGCCCCTCCTGGCCCAGCCTCAGTACTCTGCCCCTCCCAGGTTTAAGCCCCTAATCCAGCACACACCTGCAATCTACAATCTACCACAGGCCTGTCTCCCACCACACACCCATAATCCACCCCTCCAGACCAGTCCCCCAACTCCTAACGGCACACAGTTCCATACATAATCCATAACTTCCAAATACATGAGACTTTGGGGGGACATTCCAGATTCAAAGCACAGTATATGCCTCCACTGGGCTCAAACCGGCTATTCTCCTGCCTCAGCCTCACAAGGAGCTTGTAGTGCACCTTGGAACCAAGCTTAGCAAAATCAATCAGATACAGAAGGTCACATACTGCATGATTTCTCTGATGCGACTGTAAGACAGAGAAAGAGCAAAATAAAAAAGAGGTGGAAGGAAACAGGAAGACAGACATTGTGGGGAGGGAATTGGTTGAGGGGAGTGAGGGGGAGGAAAGGAAGGGAATAATGGTCACGACGTAATATTCACATGAACTAATTTCTCAGCTGACTCTTACTGTTATGAATCACAAGTACATGCTAATAAAAACAATAATTTGGCCAAAAATGTTGCTGGTAGAAAACCTAAAATCAGACACGCAGCTCAGATGTTTTTCTATTGAAAAACTCCCAGCTCTAGTACTCGTTTTACCGAGTTATATAACTGAGTTACGTAGTTATATATTTAGTCTTGTGCTAAATATGTAATATGATGTGCTAACACTTTTTCTGTATCACCTCTACAAGTTCTTTTGGGGCAAATACTTGGAATCCATATAGAAACCTAGTAAAGATTATATAATATTAATACAGACATCTTGAATCATTAAATCAAGAAGAAACCGACTTGTTTGACTTACCTGGGAAGATGTCGGGGATGCCAAAACTCGCCTTGCACTCTTTCCTTATCACAGCTCTGCTCTGTGTACAGTCGGCATCGGTGCTCCACACACCGTGAGCTGACCCAGGGGTGGGCCCGGGGACTCGGCCCTGACACCCTCCTCGCAGTGCTGGGTGGACTGCAAAGGCGCTGTGGGTTATGTTTTGACACCTTGTGGCAATGTTTCTTTGGGAAATAAGTTTATATTTTATTTTGTACCATAAGTTTTAGCCTGATTTTTCCCCCAGACTGAAATTCTTGAGGAATAAAAGTGTTTTCCATTCATCTCTATACTTGTAGACTAATCTATAAAAAAAAGTTCCCTGCTCATAGTCTGCTTTGCCAAGTAGGCAATCTACTATATGTGTGTAAGTATGCTTATAAACACATATGGACAAGGAGGGGAGGATGGGATGGAAAGGGGAGAGAGAGAGAGAGAGAGAGAGAAAGAGAGAGAGAGAGAGAGACTACCAGTTGCAAAGGTAGGACTCCAGAATTTGCGACTGTGTGATGGGGTGGAAGATCTGAGCATTCAGTTTGAATTGTACCTTGAGTCCTCAGTGTTGCTCCCTCAGGGGTCATGCTGACATGGCCCAGCTCACCCTGCCAATGCTGGGAAGCACCTGTGGCCAAAGTCCCCAGCAGACTCGGGTCAGGAGGTTGAGCCACTGGTGCTCAAAGAGTACTATACTGCTTTCATTTTCTGCGAATCAGTTCGGCTGAAGATATGTTTTTAAATGAGAATAGTTCAACTTCAAATGGATTTATCAAGACAGTCAAGATCATCTATATGATTGTCTAGTAGGCAATATTTTAAGATCTCTTAGTAATGCCATATTTTTAAAAAAATTTCCCAAGTTAAATTACTTTTTGTTAATGCCCTTATTGACCTACTTTAGGGTGATGTTGAACTCTGTTCATGTGACTTCCAAGAAATTATTATCTCTTTTATAGTGAGACATACAAAAAGCCATAGAATGGCCCCTGATCATAAGCAAAATAGGTTTCTATGTTTTATGATTTTTTATTGCTTCAAAGAATAATGCAAAAAGATCTCAAATAAGTATTAAAATATTTGCATGCCCAGTTATTATTCTAGGTGACAGTGCTAAAGATTCATTTGAAAATAACCATCTTCTATCCAGGAAAAATAAGAGTCAGCCATTACTAATCCCATCCTTGGTATAACCTAAGAGGCTGCCTCAGAAGGAATTAAATCAGAGGCAGGAGGGTTCTACTGAAAGTAGGGAAAGGTGTTTGGTGTGTGTGGTCCTGAGACATGGCGGTGGGGAAGGAACCCACCGCAAGCCCAGATTCAGCTCTGAGGGGACGCCATGCTAGGGATCGGGATGGACCAGTGGCCGGGAAGAAGAGGCGTCAGGATGGGGCTCAGAGCTGATTACATCTGAGAACAACACTACACTGCAGTCAGGTGCCCCAATTTGCACCCTAACTCTGTATGCTCTACTGGGTCAATCACTTTAGGGAACCTAGGGTCACCTGTCACTGGGAAGCAAACATCAAGTTTTGCAAGCATTAGAGGGAGGAGCACAGAGGGAGAAGGCACAGAGAGGTTTCCTACACGTGGTAATCTTCATAAATATCATGAACAGGTGTGAAAATATCAAGAAACCCACTGTGACCCAAGATCCCTACTTTATAAGTGCCCAGGAGAGGCAAGCCCAGGACGCTAGGGACGTGGGCTGATGTAGGCCCTGATCATTCAATGCCGCCACTGCATTAGTTCCCTTGGCCAGGGTTACTTTCCTTGGAAGACAAGGAGCGGGCTGGGAGGGTCAGGCACATATTGTTGGGCTGGTATGCCTTTTCTGCCAGCTTGATTTTCAATTTTCTTAAAATTTCTTTTTTTTTTTAGTTTTATTTGACAGAGAATCATTGTACGTAGTTATGGGTACAGCGTGACCTTTTCAGCACAAGCACACAAATTGCAAACGTCAGATCAGAGTACCCAGCACCTCTAAAACCTCAGACTGTTATCTTTCCTTTGTGTTGGTAACATTCAAACTTTCTGTATCAGGTACTCTGAAATATTCCACCAGTGGTTGCTCGCCACAGTTAGGCTATGTGCTTCAGAGGCAGGAGGGGCTGCCCTCTCACCTTATCACCTTCCTCTCCTTTCTCTCTTCCCCCAGACTGTCCCCAGGACCAGGAGACTCCTGTACTATCAGGAGACTTTCCCACCGGCGAAGTCGCAGCCCTTGTGACCCACAAAGTCCCAGCATCTGGCCTCTGGGGAGCACGTCGGACTCAGAGCACCGCACGGCTCTCTCTCACCGTTCTCTTGGCTAGGTCTTCGGACGACTCACTGCCTCTCCTTCTGCATCAGCATTTCTCTCCTCAGCCAGTCACTTTCCCGTCACTGCAGCAAAATGGGACAGAACACGTGACTCCTGCCACGTGCAGGAGAAGGTGCTGATCTTGACTCCTCATGGTTTTCAGAGGATTCAGTCCTCAGCCTGCTGGCTCCAGGCAGACCTGGAAGGGCCTAAAGTGGAGGACAGCTGGCCACCTCATGACAGCTGGGAGGCAGAGAGAGCAGGGAAGAGCCAGGGACAAGGACACACCATTCCACACCCCCAGCAACCCACCTCCAATCAGGCTCCACCTCCTCACAGCACACTGGGCTCTGAAGTCTGAACCCACCAACTGCTGAATCCCTGGGGGAGCACAGCACCCCATGACCTGTCACCTTCCACACACAGGCAGCTCTTGCAGGACATTTCAGATCTAAAGTAATCCTTGTTCCTCTGTACAGGTTCTGCCTTTTAAACTCTTTTTCAATCAGGGAGAAGTAGAGCTACCCTGGCTCACTTCCAGTTTTCACCCCCCCAACACCACCATCTTTGACCGCTCTGCCTCTGCGAACCTTCACTAGCCACACCCTTTCCGAAGGTGGGACGTCATGAAGTCTTGCTTCCCATCCACTCAGCCAGTCTACACTGTTAATCAAGAATAGAATCTATTTACATCCAAGGTCATTACTGACAAATAGAGACATATTCTGAGCACGGTGTCACCTTTCCCTTTGGATGACGGGGAACCTTTGTGTCTTGTTCTCTTCTGCCCATCTCTGTGCTTTCGTGGGTCCCTGTGCTGACGGTGCCCGGGCTCTCGCATTCCCTCTGCGTATCTATCCATTGATTCTTCCACCCCTTACGCATTTGTTGTAGAACAGGCCAGTCTTTGCTTGACTGGCAAAGGCTCTACTGCTCTTCCATTTATGAAGGATCACGCTGACGCATGTAGTATTCTTGATGGGCAGTTGTTTCTCTTGGGACTCTGACTATACGTTTCTATTGTCTTCTTGCTATAAGGTTCCCACTTAAAGCCTGTTCTTAATCTAACAGGGATTCCCTTCAGTGCAACTTAACACATAGGCTGTTAGAGAATTCTCTGGGTCTTGTGTTTTTTAAAAAATATTTTTTAAAAAAACATTGATCCAGGCCTAGCGGTGCAGGCATTCATTTTCAATTTGGTCATTTACTTTCCACAGGTGTGTCGTGTGCCACCATGCCCAGCCTACATGGTGCTGGGGCATCAAACCCAGGGCCCTGCACTTGCTGAGCTAGACTTGCAGCCCGTGTGCCTGGTACTTTTAACAGTCTAACTAGAATCTGCCTTGAAGTGACCACTTCGGTGGAACCTATTAGGGATCTTTTGAACTTCCTGAACTAGGATGTTCATATCTTTACCAAGATATCAGCAATTACCTTATTTACATTAGCTAAGATTCTCTAGAACCAATAAAAATACATATGTAAAATTACCTAACGGGATCTATTAGGAAGGCTTACAGAGTCAGGGGTGGAAACGTCCAAATGGCCGTCTGCACAAGACAGCCAGAGGGACCGACGGTGCTCAAACAGAAAGACGAAAGCCACTGGAGAAGGGGTCAGGGACAGCAGGCCTGAAAGCTCTCAGTAGCGTGGCCGGCTGGCAGGAGTCTGCACAGAGGTCCATGTCCAAAGGCGATGGCGAGGACTGGTGCCCTTCCACACAAAGGAAACACTTCTTTCCTCTTGCCCCTTTTACTCAGTTCTGGATGCAAGCCTACTGGCTGGTGCTCATATCCAAGGCGGCCTTCTTCCCTCAGCTGGCTGGCCCACATGTCAGTCATCTTACACTGTGCCTTTCTGGTCCACTAGGAGCGGCAAAGCAAGATCCATGGTCACATCATTGAAAAGGCTCTCAGTGTTTCCCCGCCTTTCTCCTTCTGTAACATCCAGAAGGCAGATCTTTGCTGCCTTAACAGAATATCCCAAGTCTAAAAGACTGTCTTCAATATTTTTTTTCATCTGACTGGGTCATTTCAAAAAGCCTCTTTCAAGCATGGGAATTATGGGAAGTCTTCCGTGCGATCTATTCGGCTACAGAGGATCCCACTGTATTTTTCATTACTTGAGTCTTGAGCCCCAAGATTTCTCTTTTGTTCATTCTCATCTACACCTCACTGAAGAATGTTTCATTCCTATCATGAATTGCTTCCCTACTTCACTGAACTGTCTATCTGTGTTCCTTTGGATCTCGTTAGGTCTCCTTAAGGTCATTATTCTGAATTATTTTTTTAGGAAAGCCACCAATTTCCATTTCCTTGAGGTCTGCTGCTAGGGATTTCTGTGTTCCCGGGAGGCAGGCTGGTACCTTGTGGCAGGAGCTGCTTCCAGGGCAAGTAGTGGATAGGCAGAAGCAGGTGGGTAGGTAGGGCAGCTTGACTGCTCTTTGGGGGTGCCAGCAGGCCCACCCCTCCAGGGTAAGCTGCACAACAGCCTCCTGGGGCAGTGGGAGAGGGGATGGGACCATCTGGCTTGGTCCAACAGGTTCCCAAGAGCCTGGGCAGCAGAATCTTAATACAGACCTGGTGGATGCACCTTGGGGCCATTATGCTTAATGGAATAAATCAATCTCCCCACACGGCTTCTCCCACATGAGAGTCACACCATGCAAATCATTACAACGGCAGCATGAAAGAGACAATAGAAAATAGGGGGACAGACTAGGGAAGGGAAGACAGTGGGAGAAGGAGGAGGGTGGGAAGAATTAAGACGTGTTAGGCATGTGCACCGGTTCCCCACAATGAATCTAGATATCATGTATTGCAAAAATCAACCAATAAATATAATAGTTACGGGAAAAAAAGAATTAAGACCTCAAAGCCCTAGGTTCTAGGTGTGTATGACTCTCAGCAAATGCCTGAAACTTTTCAGGGAAATACAGGAAACACAGAGCTCAGAAGGAGTGTGAGTAGTGGGAACACAAGCAGCTGGGTGTCTTCTCCAGGTTCTAGGGCAGGCAGTGACCCAGCAGCTCCCCAGCTGGGTTCAGGGCCCCAAGGCCAAAGGCGGCTCCACTGCTAGAGCTCATGCACCCACAGCACCAGGAACCTCTCCTGTCCACTGAGCAAAGGCCTCCTGGATCATGGCTGGCCAAGTACAGAGTGACCTTAAGTAGACATTAGGTAATATTTTGTTTTGTTGTTGTTGTTGTTTTATTATTGTTGTTTTGAGACAGGGTCTCACTTTGTAGCCTAGGCTGATCCTGAATTCACTATATAGCCCAGGTTAGCCTTGGATTTGGCAATCCTCCTGCCTCAGCCTCCCAAGTGCTGGGATTGCATGCATGCACCACCATGCCCAGCTTTATGTGGTGCTGGGGAAATGAACCCAGGGCGTTGTGCTTGCAAGGCAAGAGCTTTGACCACTGTGCCATTTCTCCAGACCTAGGTAACATCTTTTGGAAAGGGAAAAGAAAAAAGCTATACAACTAGATGAAATTTTCAGCAAATATTACCCCAAGTTTGAGGTATTCTTTATTTGGAGGGGGGGAAAAAGCAACAAGTCTAAAACCTGGCATCAATTCTGCCGTCCTAATATGAAAAAAATGATAAAACATTTGTGGAATTAGCCCACAATGTTTTCATTGACTTTTATGCTATAGGTGTACCTTTCGAAACTACTGATGGGGAGATATCTCAAAAAATGTAAATAAGAGAACCAAGTCATAAATCTATTTAAAAGTTACTATTTGTAAGCCTGTAGATTACTGATTTTAGTAACCTGAAAATGGGTTCCTTATGGAAGACCAGGGCAACCTCTGAATATCTGTGCTTCAGATGCACAAAAGATTTATGTGAGAGTGATAACAACTGAGAATTTGTTTTCTCATAAGTGAGAGAAATACCTGTAAAACTGGATTTATAACTGTAGCTAAGGGTGACGCTTAGCTGAAATTCAGTCAATACAAATGGAAAGCTTTGGTCACTCTTAAAGGTTTCAAAGAATTTATGACCAAGAAAACTACTGAAAAGCTGTGTGGATTGAGAGTTCTGGGAAAAAAATATTGATTCTTCATCACTTTCTTCAAAGCAGCAGCTTCGAGTAGACTGATGGGTTGGTACGCTACCATCAAAGGTCTCTTCTTGGACTGATTTGAAATAGTTCTTTTGAAATTGAAAGGCCAATGTGCATCTCTCTTAGTGCTGCTACGCATGAGGAACTGAGGCTTTCTGCAAGGGCAGAATCCTCTCAGAGTCCAAATTCACCAAGATGAAGGTCTGAAATTTCCTGTTCCACCTACCCAGGATCCGATGTGTAACAGCAAGGGTCAAAACATACTTCCAATGTTACAGAAAGCTTTGTAAAAATCTATTTCTATGTCTGTTCCTAAATAACACCCAATCTCTGTTGTTGTGACATTACGATGCAACGAGAAATATGTGCAGGCCTCTGCCCTGAGTCCAGGCATAAAGCTCCGAAAACTCCAGGAATCTCCAAAGTGGCACATGCCTATCCTACCATGAAAGGAATAGCCAGAGGCTGGGCCCCCGAGTAGCTTTGCGATGGGGGCTGGGACTCAGGGGAACCAGCCCCAGATTAGGTGGGGGCCAGAGATTCCAGGGAGAAGAGAGGGGCGAGGGGGGAGCTGACCACCAAGGGAGATCATCATGAGGAACAAAAGCACCCCGCTACCCCCAAGGACAGAGGGGAGCCGAGGACAGCGCATCCCGAGGGTGCCCGGAAGACAGTGTGCAATCTCACGTTGAAGCCCTGCCTGCACCAACCCTCACCCCCACAGCTCCTCCACATTCATCTGCGTCCTTCACTTCCCTCTTCGCTCATCTACAGCCTTCAAAATATCTCTCCCAATCTGTGGACTAAAGTGAATAGAGTCTCCTTCCTCCTGAGAGCTTCTCTGCCTAACTCAGAACCTTAAAGAGGGCCACAGGAGCCCCACTGGATGGCCAGAAGGTCCTAACCTCGGGCCAGTGACTGGCAGGGGCAGGAGGGGCGACCCTGTGGTGGGAGCCCTTGGCTGTGCCATGTGTGCTGTCTGCAGGGGCAGAGCCAGCAGTGGGTCCCAGGACCACCCTCTCCCACAGGGATCAGGGAGTACCGGCTGCCGCCTGTGTAGTCAGAACCCACACGCGGCTGGTGTCCTAAGTCCCGCACTCAAGGGTCTGCTGGCGGAAGCAGAGACGCTGCTCTGGATCTTCATCTTCCTAACAGTCACGGCAAGTCAGTTTCCTGCCACCTCTGTGAAAGGCCACAGGGACAACAAATTCTTCAGTGCTTTTCATATCACTGCTGTGACAGTCCACTGCCTAAGACGGTGGGCTAGGGCTGCAGTGAGCCTGGGGTCCCGGGCCTTGCCTGACTTGCAGAGCCTGCACTTCTTATGGGCTGGAGGCTCATGCCGGTCCTGCCTACAGCAAGTCGATGGCACCATTTTCCAATGGCATGTGTTGATGTTGTGCCTGTGGGCCACATTCCAGAAATTCTCACAATATGTCAAACATTCCTACAATGATTGCATCTGTGGCGGCAACCTGTGACCAGTGACCCCAGTGTTACTAATCTGTTTTGGAGCACACAACACCACACAAGTACAGGCTGGTAACAGAGGTAGTTCATGCATGTGCTCTGACTACTCCGCACAGTGGTCATGACCCCTTTCCCCAATTCTAAGTCTCAGAGACAAAGCAGTATTGAAATTAGGGCCATTCTTCAGCCTACAACATCCTCTATGAATGAAATGAAAGGAAATGAAAGGAAAGGACACACATTTCTTAGTTTAAATCAAAATAAGCTTAGAGAAGAAGGCCTGGTGAAGGCAGGACTGGCTGACAGATCTCTAGTGCCAAACAGCAGAGGTGCTAACGCAACGGGCAATTATCCTGAGCACACAAATGATAAGAACACAAAGCAGCCCACTGCTGATGGGCCGAAGATTCTGGGAGAAAAAAACCAGCTTCACACAGCATCCCGTTCCTCAGGGTCCACCATGAGAGCAAGGCCCAAACATCTTCAATCCTGTGAGGGCAGAGGGAGGGGAGGGACTGGCACAAGGCTGACGCTAAGACAGTGGCTCATGAGTTTCCCCATTAAAGAAACACACGGTGAGGCAGGAAGGATCACCATGGGGCATCTGGAAGATCTTGCTAAAACACCTGATGAGGCCCAGGTGACTGTGACTTGAGCCTGAAGTGACCCCGCGTGCCGAGGCTGAGGCTGGCAAGACATGAGCTTTGGAAGGTGACGGGATCATCTTCGCTGGTGGGTTTACCCACTGATGACTCATAAGCTGGCGGTAACAGCGGGAGCTGATGGAAACGGGGAAGGTGGGACCTCCATGAAGGGAGTCGTCGTGGGCTGAGACTTTTGGGACTATATTGTGTCCTGGTCCCTTGCTCACTCTGCTTCCTGGATGTCATGGGGGAGGAGGGAAGCAGTCTTCCTCCACCATAAACTCGTCACAGGAAGTTCTGCCTCACTCCAGGCCCACAGCAATGGAGCCACCCTGCATGGACTCACACCTCTAATACCACCAGCCAAACTAAATCCTCCCTCCTCTCAGGCATTTTGTCATAGCAAAGGAACGCTGGCCAGCAGAGGCAGCAAGGATGTGACGCGGAGAGAGGAGCAGGACCTCCACTGGGCCAGGTAACCCCTGCTGCACGTGCTGTGCCTAGGAGCCAGGTGCTGCAATGAACATCCCTCAGCCATAATTTTATTTAGTCTTCTCAACAGCAGCAGGACACAGACAAAAGAATGGCTGCTTTGCAGATGAACAAATTGAGGCTTAGGTCTAATTAGCTGTATAAAATTGTTACTGTGTGCCAGAAGTCTGAACCTTGTAACCAACTATCACCATGCTGGACTAGAATTCAGGCAGATCTTACTTCTCCAGAATATTCTATTGTGAATATTAACCCTACAAAATCAAACTGAGTTAAAACACCATAATGACTGGAAGTTTACTAAATCCACACCTAATTAATGTGGTAGAAATACTTGAACTCGTAACTGTTCAAAATGGCCACGATTCACCTAGCATGTTAAGTAAGAATGAACCTGAGGCCTCTGATTTTGAAATTTCTGGCGCATACACTCACATTTTACTTCCTTATTCTAGCAGCAGACTTACAGAACTTACGCAATGTATCAGTGAAGATTTTCTTCTTTTGTCTCCCATTTTTTCTATCAAACATGGTATATGTTAATACCCAAGAGGGTTTTTTTTGCAAAAAAAAATATAAGCTTTGTAATGGCCTATATTTTAAATCTAATGGGAATATTAGTGCCATCAAACAAAAATAATATCAGGCGTGTCTTTCAGACTGCATCCAGGGAGAATAGAGAACAGAAGCACCACCGTGATGTCACCAGGAGACCCGGTGACACTCCTGGAGCACAGGCCACACAACTCGCTGTTCCCGAGCAACTGCATCTCTGCCAAGATCTACCTGCATCTGCAAACCAGCTCTACCTACTGGAATCTTTGAACCGTTCCCACATCTACCTGACTCTCTTAGAGGCATATTTAATTCTTCAATTCCTAATTTAATGTCTTTACACCTGTGCTAGGGACCACCCTCTAAGTGGGCCAGTATACCATGTGACTGTGCGTGTCTCATCACTTACCCACTGTCCACTTGCTGCACGATGTCCACGGGCAGCATAGGCTAGTCTCCCTCATGGGCCACGCAGACCCACCTCTCCTGCGACTCAGGCTATACCTACATGTACAAAACTGCACATCTGGGCTCTTGAACATGTAGTTTAAGAATATCAGATCTGACTTTTTCAAAACTAAACTAAACCTGGATATTGGAAACTCACAGCCAGTTCTAGTCTCACTACACAGGAATTCTCTGAGATTCTCAACGGGTTGTAACTCTCGCATGCCTGGGTGTAAACTGACGCCATTCATAAAATGTATTTTAACATCCAGCGATGTGTGGAGCACAAGCCATTCACTGGGAAAATATTTAGTGATGTATGATGTCTACCACCTTCATAAGACGGGGGAAATTCTACATTTTTACTACATTGTTCCTATCACCTTTTACCCAGAACTGGTCCTTTTGGAACAAAAAACTTTTTAAAAATGTTTTGTAACTTCATTCCTAGAGAATCGCATCCTATTTCAAGGCAAGGTTTGCTCTATTTCATCCATCTATGGCAACAGCACATAATCTTCATCATTAACTGCTATGGGACAGGAATCACAAACTTCGCGATCTGCAAATCCGTCCTCACTGCGATCTCAATACATCAATACAATTACAATTGTTGGTCCTGTAAGAAAACATCACACCGCGGCTCGGTGCCTCACACTAGGTTGCACAACAGCCCAGAAGCAGGGTTGGGATCCAAACTCAGGACCCGTCTCCAGAGCTTTGGGCTCAACCATGACCTCCACAGTTTCTCACAACAACCCTGGCAAAAGCTCACTGGATGAAGCGGAGACAAGCCATGGACTCGCAGGCTCGCTGTCCTGTCGTGCCTTTGCACTCACAGTGTGGAGGGGCTTGTACTGTTTTCTTCTTTAATACTTACTAGGTGAGGGGACCACACATTATACAAAAGAGAACTCAGTGTTGTGTCTCTAAGTAGAAAACGCCCATGTGCTGTAAGTTTCAATGTAGTCCCTCATTTCATACTACCAGTGCATTTGGTTTTTAACCATTACTGCCTGTTTTTCTTCAACAAATGGTGCTGGGAAAACTGGACATCCATATGCAGAAGAATGCATACAGACACGCACCTGTCACCATGTACCAAAATCAAATCAAAGTGGATCAAAGACCTAGATATTAAAATGGAGACACTGAAACTTCTGGAAGATAAACCAGGCAAATATCTAAAAGACACAGGCACAGGCAAAAACTTTCTTCATGAGCTCACTGAAGAAACCGTGATTTCTTAAAAGCGGTTCTTCATTACTCCGAAGAACTCTTTGCCCCATGTCCTCAGGCCCAGCAGGGCCTAGTTGCACAGGTCTATAATCCCAGGATTTCACAAGGCTGAAGCAGGAAGACGACAAGCTAGGAATTTAGTAAGATCATCTGTCTCAAATCGAAACTACAAAAAAAAAAAAAATGTGGGCAAGGCTGTGGGCAGAAAGAAACCCTCTTACACTGCGGACGGTAGTGTAAACTGGTACAACCACTACGGAGGGCAGTAGGGGAATTCCTCAAAATACCGAAAATAAATATTCTCTTTGATCAAGTGATGCCTCTTCTGGGAATCTTTCCAAGAGTCAAAAGCTTCATATAAAAGAGATTTGTGTATACTTACGTTCACAGCAGCACAACTAACAACAGCTAAAACGCGGAAGACAACAAAATACCCATCGACGGACCAATGGGTAGAAACCTTGTGGCATATGTACAGATGGAGTACTACTCATCTGTAAAGACAGATAGTTTTAAGGCTTTTGTAGGTAAAGGGAGGCAACTTGAGACCATCAAGCTCAGTGAAGTGAGTCAGACGGGGAAAGTTAAATAGCAAATGGTTTCTCTAACATGAGAACCCAGACCACAGTCATTTTTTCAAAGAACTAAATGGGGGGACAGTGGGAGTTAGGGAGAGGGGAAGGGTGTGGGAGCAACAAAAAAGGGAAAGAGGAAGGGCTGATAAATATGACACAATACATATGTGCCCAAAATACTCAAGTTCAAGGGAATCATTATGTATCACGTATGTACATATTAATAAAATGGGAAAAAGAGGGGGGGAGCTGAGGATATAGCTCAGGGTGAAGGCTCTGGGTTCAATCCCCAGAACCAAAAAACAAAAAAGAAAAAAGAGAGAGAGAAGCTCTTCCGATTGCAGGCAAGTACTAAAGGACATCGGACCAGCCCTGCTTCTTTCCGCAACAGGAGACACCTGATTCCCCAGGACACAGGATGCCACTGATCTCCTCCACCCGAGCGGGTACAGTTCCTGTGGGCTCAGGATCAGCTTCCACACCGGCCAGGGCCCTGGACACCGGGCATCAAAAGAAAACGAACACGCATGTGACATCGTCCTCTGGGGCCCAGGTGTGCTGCGCACCACAGACGTACACAACGCGCTCCTCCCTCTTGGTAACACTCTGCCCTCGGGATGAGGACAGGCAGTCTCAAGCACAACTGTGAGACCACGAGGGCGCCACTCTCACCCTCTAAGTACAGCTGTGCGGTCGTGAGGACACTAAGCTCACCCTCACGGTATAACCGTGCAATTCTGAAGATACCAAGTTCACCCTCGTGTATAACTGTGGTCCTGAAGCACACAGAGGCAGAAGACAAGGACTCCCAGCTCCTCACTCTGCGGGCAGAGGGGGCCCTCTTCTGAAGAGCCACCTGTGGGGCCTTGCTAGCCACTGCTCTCTGTTCTCCCATGAAACCTACAACACGGACTCACTGAGGACATAAACTATGAGAGCAGGACAGGCAGGGCCCAGCTCACAGCCCTTGCAGACTATGAGTCTGCACGCAATTCTCATTAGCCTCTGAAACTTCTATAGGAACAAAAAAAAAAAATGTTGAAACTCTTTTTCAACGTGTATTACAGATACAACCATCAATGTTTTGGGTTTTTTTCCAGTAACACTCTTCTTTGCCGTGTAAGCAGTGTTTTGGAGTTTATATTTTTAAGCTGTTTCTGTGAAAGACCATTTTGTTCCAAGTACTTGGTGCCAATTAGCAGCTGTACCTCGCATCGAGCCCAGAGAGGCTTCTGAGTCCCGGGAGTAGGAAAGCTGGGGATGGCAGAGAGCCAAAGAGGCCTGGCACAGGCACAGGCTGTGAACTCAGGCCATAGCTGGCCTTGGGACAAGTGACACACTCTCACTACTGTCGGGGGCAAGTGGCTGAGAGCCACCTGACCTCAGGATATTTACTTTACTGCTGGACTTGCACATACATGCACACAAAGGCACGAAAACCCCTACTGATATTAAAAGGCCAGGAGAAATATTTAAGAACTAAAATGAAAAGACCTTTTCTTTTGGTGTTAGTAAAGAGCAGCAGATATCTGTGCGCCATTATGCATATTCTGTGTTTTGAGCAGCTCAGTTCCTGTGAAAGACCCCATCCCCAAGACTTTGCTCCTGTGGTCACGACCCAAACTACACGACTTTTTACGACCTTCCCGACCACAAAGGCCGCAGAGGCCCAGGTAGAGAGGGCAGCTCTCCGCCTAGGCATACAGGTAGTACACCCGCCAGCTCTCCAGGCAGATTCCTGGCCACTGAGGGCCAGGGGCATGGGAGGCTCTACGTGTCACACTATCCTGCCCTTCAGTTCTTTGGCCACGGTGGTGACTGAGCCAAATCACAGCACATGAAAGTTTATCTCTCCACTGAATCATGCTCTACCAGGAAGACCAGGCCCACAGCACCTGTAACTGGTCCACAAGCCACTTCAGAGCACAAGGGAACATCACCTGTGTCTGCGCCAGCCTTCCTGGGTGGCATGTGACAACATCCTGAGGACACCATGCTTCACATTTCTCTTTCCTAGCACACAATCAAAGTCACACTCTACCGAAAGCAAGCCTTCCACTCCCTGCCAACAGCGTTTAAAATTAGACAGACAGCCGCATCAGGGGCGAACTTACAAGCTACACACTGATGAAGCTAACCTGCAAGAATTGCGTGTGTTGGCCATTCAAACACAGAAGTGCATATGTGCACAGCTTTGTACATAAAGCAGACAGAGAGAGGACAGATTCTGCTTAGGATACGGAGGTAAGAAAAAGGGAATGTAACAACATTAAATACAAGGTTAGGGTGCATCTACACACTCAACCTGCACACACGCATTCATATACTACAGTGCACGTACACGCACAAAGCTGCACAGATAGCTCCCTAAACAGACGTCACACGTTCAAGCGCTCTGGGCTCTGAGTCCGCCACCCACCATCCCAGGCTTGGCAGCGCAGGGGAGGCCACTGGCGAGACCCCTTCCTCTAGGCTGTGCAGCGCTGCAGCCATGGGAGGACCTCCTCTCTGTCCAGCGGCTCATTCTAGGCCCACCGTGAGGTACTCAGAACCTCCTCACAGGCACCTTTCCTGACGAAGCCCATTCCACGGCCCCTCAGCTGGCAGAGTCAGGAGTGTCGACCCAACACGTGCTCCTCCTCCAGTGGGGACACATGGGAGCCTCGGGGTTCATGTGACAGTGCAGACCTCCAGGGGAACAGACACACACGCACCAGGGCTACACATTTCGGCAGGGCTGCTGTCAGCCCCAGCCATCCCTTCCCCAGCTGCTGGCCCGGCCCAGGCGCCAAGAGAAGACCATGGGCCTGGGGTTTCTGCACTGTGTGCAGGGCCTTCTCCTGTCCTCTGTCACCAGCCCCTCGCTAGGTGTCCTCAATTGTCCTACTGCACCACCACCCAGGCCCAATCCTTCCTGGGACTGCATCTCTCTGAAGGCAGTTTATCTAAAAAAACACCACTGCTGGTCACAGACCACGGAGGAGCCAGCGCTTCACACCGCTACAGGGTTTCATTTCCTTAAGTATCATTCACAGCCAGAACTCCGTAACAGGCACTGACACTTTCAAACTTCACCACTGATTCTGCCATCAACCAAACCTACATAAAATTCCAACCCTATTTTTCAATTTTTTGGGAATTTTATAAATACAAGTTTATAATAGCAGAAGGCTGAACAAAAATCCTATTCATTCACAAAAATATAAATCTTGAACTGCACGCAGAAGCTGGGACCCCTGTGGTGGGTAATCACAGACACCAAGCTGCTTCTTCTTATGAACACTGGGCCCCACAGGCTGGGTGCTACCTTCATCCTAGGCAGGTATCCCCAGGGACCACTTTTCCCTGAGGACAAAAGGACGACGTGCAGAGGAGGGCCGCAGGACCAAAAGTAACCACTAACGATAAGCCATGTCACCAACAGAAGGCATTTCCAACAGCCATGGCTTACACACGCCTCAAGTTATGGCTGAAAAGCACTCTTCAGGGTAGCCAAGTTAAAGCAAATGAACAAAAAAAGTAATTGAAGCTTCAACCACAGTAAATGAGACATGCCAACAGCTCCAGAGTGCTGAGGTATGTATTTCTTTTATAGTTCATTATCAGTTTGTTTAATTTGCACAGTGGTATGCGTGTGTGTGTGTGTGTGTGTGTGTGTGTGTGTGTGTGTGTGTGAAATCTGGAAATCGGATGAGGAAAGAAGCTGCTATCTCCCACAGAATATGGCTTGAAAGGTGGCAAAAAATGGCTTCTACGTTGTACCAGATCCAGACATGACCGACTTGAAGGCGTGTGATTACTTTCTACATCACCATGAACAAAGAGGGTGGCCTCTGACCAGTCTAGGACAAGTGGCTCCCTTGTCACACCAACTTTAAGAGCCTATCCTGTCCTTGGAGATTATAATATGTGGAAGAATCAGGTATCATACTCTCCCAGGTGTTTTATCAACAGGTTTTAGACTCTCACACCAAGTCATTTCTCTAAATAAGGTTAGAATTCTTAAAAACCCTCTTAACACACACGCGTTTCACCCGGAGGGTGGAGCCGATGAAGCCATTAGCAGTCACTAGGCAGCTTCGTCTTAGCAGTCACAAAAACTGTAGAGAATATTAATTTACCGGATTAGCAGAGCAAAGGACGACAGGGCGAGGGGAAGTTGCAAAGAAAGGGCAGCGGAAGGCGCTGTCCTCGGGCGGCCCACGGCGCGTTCGCGTGTGCAGCAGAGGGGCCGCGGGGGTTTCCGGGCCCAACACCGTCATGCAAACACACAAGGCATATGAGAGGCAAAAGGAGCAGAGGTGGGAAGGGAAGGAGGAGTCCGGCAGCGACACCTACCTATGCTGCTACCTGAAGGCCGCGGAGAGCCACCGGTGCGGCGTGTGCCAGGGGATGTTGTTCCGTGACAAGGCCCCGAATGTGTGGACAGCGCCCCCTTAGGGTCAGCACAGGCAAGGTCACCAGGGAGGCAGACGCTGAGCCCGAGGGACGCCAGGCCCTCGCTCGAGGCTCCCAAGGCCTGTGTCAGGGCGAGGCCGTCCTTTCCCGACTGAAGGGACAGGGAGACCAGGGGGACGCACAAAGGAGTCACGGTATTGGCTTCTGCACCAAGAACAGAGCTCAGACAGTCACCCAGGGCTAACACCCCGGATGTTACACACAGTGGGCCACAGACTTTCTGTGAGATACACAGCAGGGATTTCAGCTCATGGGGAGAGACTACTGCCATCTGTCCCTCCAGGGGACAGCGAGCACGCCCAGCTCAGGAGGAAAAGCCCTCATACAGGCATGAGCTCAGCTGGAGCCGCCCCAGGTGGCCCTGCCACGTTCGGACACCTCATCTCTAAAGCAGAGATGACGCTATCTGCTTGAAGGCCGTGTCCCGACCAGACTATTTCCTGGCGGTTCGGAGCTCAGATTCAAGCTTGGCCTGGTAGTGCAAGCCTTAGATCCCACCCTTTGGGAGGCTGCGGCAGGAGGACCACACGGTCAAGCCCAGCCCGGGCAATTTAGCAAGGCGATCTTGTCCTAAACTAGAAAATACAAAAGGGCTGAGAATACAGTTCCATGAAGGCCCTGGGTTCAATCCCAAGTGCCACCACCAACCAACCCAACCCCTGTGATTCTGGGCTCTATTACAGCGTTAGGGAGCTGGAGCTGCGAGGGGCATGTCTTCCTAGAAAGGGCAAGTCTGCCAGTGTGACAGTGCTTCCTGCGCAGAGCCATCACCCGCTGGGACAGGAAGGTCTCCTCCACCCACGGTGCCACCTCCCTGCCCTGGAACCGCTGAAGGCCATCCAGAGAAATAGCTCTGGTTTATGTGCACGGACCACTGCCAAAGCCCACTCTGCTGCAGACGCACTTCCTAGGGAGGGCTGCAAGCTGGACGCATGGAATCCACCGGGCTTGGCTGAGGCTGAGCCTGATGGCTGAGAGGCCCCACTCCATGCCGTCCCTCCAGTGTCCCCAGGACCCTCAGGGTCTGACGGCTTTCTCAGCACCTCCTCCTTAGGTTTGGCATTGTGCTGTGTTGTGCTTCGTGTTGCTGTGTGTGCGCATTTGCAATTCCGTCTACGCACCCCACCTTTTTATTCTTCGTTGTGAGACAGGATGTTACGGAGTCACTGAATATCCAGGCCAGGCTCAAACTTGGAATTCTCCTGCCTCAGCCTCCCCTAGGGCTGCGAAGCCAGGGTGCAGCTTCCACACTCTTTCTAACCT
Organism: Ctenodactylus gundi; assembly: GCA_004027205.1. Classification (NCBI taxonomy): domain Eukaryota; kingdom Metazoa; phylum Chordata; class Mammalia; order Rodentia; family Ctenodactylidae; genus Ctenodactylus; species Ctenodactylus gundi. The sequence goes on from PVKB01003721.1 coordinate 144,991, forward strand.
TCAATCTCTCTTTCCCCCAGTGCTGAGAGTAGAACCCAGGACCTCTGCTGAAATAAAACTGTCCTTGCCACTTGCCACTGGATGCTGAGGAGAATCTCATTCTCCTGCTGCTTTTACAGCTGCCTCTGGGGTTCGGTGCAGTGGGGGAAGGACTCAGGCCAGAATGGTGGCAGGGGCGCTCTTCCCTAGGGACCCGCTACTCACCCCTGTATCACAGGCACTCGTGCAGGTGAGCACCCCACACGCGCACGCATGTGTGCGTGATAGAGAAACGGCATGGACACCATTGGCCTGGTAGGGACGATGAGTCATCCTGAGAAGTTTCCACCCTGAGACAACTTCACTGGGAAGTTATTGCCCCAGCGTCCTCCTCTGACCTCCCAACCCTCTTCCTGTGGTAAAGTGTGAAGAAGCCAAGATGGGGACTTTGCACCTACGCCTGCAGTAGGAGAAAGGGTATGATCCCTGCCCTTGGCCACCTCAGAGTGCTGGGTGTGCGTGTGGGTGTGGGGGTGTGTATATAGGTCATAAGATCACAGGGCTCATCGAAATGGAAGGAAAGCTAACAAAGGAAATCAGCACGAACGAGTCTCACCGATTTCACCACAGGTGGAGACAAATCAGGAATGTTTGCCCGCACTCTCCCGGATATCATCATTTAAACCTCTCCTCGTCACAGGTTTTCAGAAGTTTCATGTTTCTGAATACAAAGCCCCACTGTGTGTTGCGCCTTGCACTCGTGTCCAGGTCGAGCACCCCTAGTCAGAAAATCTTAAGTCTGACATGCTTAAGTCATGACAGGACCCCACAAGTGAAGTAGCACGCCCCGGACCTCACGTGACAGGCTGCGGTCACAACACAGGCATACTAACACAGCAAGCCGAGTTACCCGCAGGTACATGAGGCACCAATGAAACATGAGGATTTCGCATTTAGATCCGGGTCCCAGTCCCAGCGTGTCTCATTACACATCTGCAAACTTTCCAAAATCCCAAACAATCCCAAATCCAAAATATGTCTGGTCCCAAGTACTGCGCATAAGGTATATCCAGTCTCTCCTGGTTGAGAAGACAGAGGCATAAGGACTTGGAGAGCAGGGAAAGGACAGGTAAGACATTTTCTAGGTTTCAATATAAATGAATATCCTTTGCTTCAATGATTATTTATTTAAAAGAAAATATGATTTAGTTAAACATGCTTCTTATTAAAGCAAGCATCAGTGAAAATGAGAGTTAACAGTTCTTCTTATTAAATTCCTTTGAAGCCATGTTCTCCCTGTCATATGTCTGTGATGAATGTCATTTTCCTTCTGATGAAGGCATTAATGAGGTCTCTACTTGATCCAAACGTTAGGTATAGATCTACTTTTTCAAAAGTCAATCTTTCTTTCAACCTTAGATCATTTTCCCAAGTCCTCCTTTTCAAAACAGGGCAACAGGTTTTACCAAAAATTATCCAGTGACATTCAAGCTACCGCAACTGCCTGAAGAAGCGAAGCTTTAACAATCAGCTGATTCCTTCCTGAAAACGTGAGCTGCAGGCACTGGGACTGTGACCAGGCTCCCTTGCATCCATGTGTCTGCTACACAGCAACTTGTCCTGAAACTGTCCTACGCATCCAGGCAAAGCACACAGTCACAACATCCCAGAGACGCCTATCCCAGCGACAGTGGGGGGACAGGTCCCACCCGGGTCCCACCCACGAGCCGCTAACACAGAAGAGCAATAATTGCTCTGATTAAACTAATTTCTCCTCCTAGAAAACTTCATTCATCATAATCATAGGAAATCTGACTTCTAGTTCCTATGGGTCAAGTGAAGTGCACTCAATCACTGGCAAATACACTCTAGTGCTTTAATGCTATAATCTTTATGTTTCAAACAAGTCATGTGCTATAATAATTAGACAAAAATAGTTCAACGCCACCTCAAATTAGAAAAATAAAAGTCAATGTACCTGTATGTTGAATTAAAGGTATCTTTAAGATTTTTCCCAATATCAGTACAAAGAGGCTTTTTTAAAAATCCCTTAATATAAAACTATCACTCTTTTCCTCTATGCAAACCGGCAGATTTACTTAAGACAGACTGTGCCCACAGCCACTATCCACAGACCTGTTATTGTCCCGTGGCCCTTTATACCCAAGTCTGGGACTCGCCCACTCTGACTGCGTGACGTGCAGCCCTGGGGTGCTCACCCCGGCTCCTCTCACCGGCTGCTCCTTCCCAGGTTCAGAGGCTGGGCAAAGCAGAGATAGGCAGGTAGGCACAACCGAGTCAGCGGTGTTGCTAGCTCTGAGAGTCGGTGGCACAGTCCAAGTCTTTCCTTTGTCAGGAAGTGGATGCTCTCACAGGGCCTGAAAATTCATGCACTGATGAGGCTCGGGATTCCTGGGAAATTTAACCTCTCATCGGAAAGCGGCTCTTTGAAGTCCCAGCCACGGAAAGCAAAGCTGAGGAGCTCACAGCCACGACGGAGCAAGCACTTGGCCTGCACCCCCGGCCCTTCCGCTTGGCCTGCTCTTCCATTCCTTCCTCCTGTGCTAAACTCCGTCTTCTCCATGGCCTTCCAGGGACCTCGCGAGAGGGGCTGTCCACGAGAACAAAGGCCCTCCGGCCGACTCCCCGGGAGCCGTGTCTTCTCGCTTGCTGCATGCAGTGCCAGGTGTCTCGGCTCAGCTTGTGTGCGTGTTTTGGCTCCGTTCGCTGCAGGAACTTGTGCACACCCACTTCACACAGCTTTGCCCTCAACTGCAATAACGTGTTTACCCTTTCTCGGGATTACTATCAACACCAATGCTCAGTAGTCATCACTCAATACGTGCTCAAGCCACTGGACCCCAGGACAGCACAGAAAACGGAGAATACTGTCACATCACAAGGCAGGTGAAGTCCCCGAGGCACCCACAGGCCAAGCACCCGGCCCGGGGCAGCTGGCTGGGAAGCAGCAGGGGAACCACCCAAACGCAGACAGTCTAGTGGTCACCCTACCGTCTCCACCACAGGTACCTTTCACACGACTCTGTTCACCGTCCAGTGTTAGTTTTTGTCAAAGCCAAGAACAACTCACATAACGCGTAATGTTCCCTTCGCCCATTTTCTAAACTTACTGGGCATGGAGCTGGTCTATAATATGGTGGGACTGAAAACACAAATATGGTAGTGTTCTTGGGGTGTAGCCACATGCAAATGTGTGGCTCAAGACAAGACTCCCAAGAAAGCAGCTGGCTCCTCGCAGGACCCAGGACGGTGGGCCGAGGAAGTGGTGTAACTCGTCATGTCTCGACCCAGAACATGGAGAGCACAGGTGCCTCAGGACACTTGAGAAAATCTGTTCCAACTCTAATGAAAGTAAGTCTGCAACAAAGCACTTATGAAATGCCTAACACCATTTTATCTTGTCTCCACTAAATGAAACACACACAAAATCAAGATATAAGAACACAGAATTCCAATAACCTCTCTGTTACACAAAATCAACTTATGTTCACAGGGTAAGTGTTCTGTAGCCATAAGAAAAGTCACTCTTTCTAAGTATGTTTCCTCTGTGTTCTCTTCCTCCTGGTGCACTGGGAACACGCCAGCTTTTCTAACCTATCGTGCCCTCCCTGCACATGCTCTTTATTTAAAAAGCTTTCAGAGCCACAAAACAATGCACATTTCAGATTCACGGGAACAAAGGCACAAGAGGCTCTTCGGTATGTTTGTGATTATTCCAGCTGGCCACAGCAGCTTCACTGGGTGAGGGGAAAGTAGGTTAAACATCAGGAAATAATTTGTAACAAAACACACAGCTATGTAGAAGCAATGAACCATTCAAAGGAGATTCTGAACCCCCATGAGAACCACCAGAGGCTCAGAGGAAAGAGCCAGGATACGCTCGGCCTCCAGGCCAGGGCAGGGACAGGCGCACAGCCGCTTCCCACCCTGCCCCTTGGCCTGCTGACTCCAGGGTCCTCGTTATCTCTCCGCAGACTCATTGTCTTTCATTTTAACTTTTTATTTTCCTTCTTAAATTCACCAAGTCAGGAACTCCCCACCACAAAAAGAGCTGGGTAAAACTACCAGGAATCTTGGCTTGCACCGTCACCGGGAGGGAATGGGTCCACACAGAAACCCACGGACACTATCCCTGAGGGTGTGGGTGTGGGTATGGGTGTATGCCTGCGCACATGTGTGTTTGCATTTGCGTGCGTGTGTGCATTTATTTAGATATATCCAGACGTTTCTCCTTCTGACCGACTGAACATGCAATGTTTACCCAGCCACTTCCAAAGATTAATATTTACCTGAATAGCATAACTATTTAACCTGCCCACAGCACATCATAAGGAGTTTCACTGGAAAATGCAAATGCCCTTTTATGAACTCAGAGCTTTAACTAGCCCACCCCTCTCCCTGAAGACAAAAGTGACTGGTCTGCAGATACAGGAGGAGTCACAGCTGTCCTTCAAGGCCGTCCTACTGTCCCCCAACTTTGGTCGCCTGGCATCTTCTCCGGGTACACCTCCTCACCGTGCCTGCCTGCTCTACTCACTGAGTGGGAAGGAATTATTCCTCACAGCACTGTTGGGGCACTTGTGAACACTTACTTATATTCGATTTTTCCTCAGGAAGGACGATAAGGGAGTGGGGTCTCAGGCCCCATTGCATTGGAGCTCGGCACACACGTCCAACGTCAGGGCCTCCGAGTCTCCCCATGGGCAGCGTCCCCACATCCCAAGTGACTTCCCAGAGGGTCTGCCTGCCCAACCAGGGGTGACCGGCCCACCCATCCCACAGGAAACATTTCAGGGACTTTGGTAAAGGGGCTGCTCCAGTGGATGCCCTCCAGCAGACTGAGAAGGTGCCCATCACGGACCAACACGGTCACTCCCCATGCAGCCGGGCCCTTCTTTCCTCCTGCAGCCACAGAAGCCGCGGAGCCGAGTGCCATGTTCCACTCTACAGCTGCTGCACACACGAGGGCAGCACACCTTATGACATGGTGAACTCTAGAATCCTATGTGGGTCCGGAGAGCAGCTAACCTGAGGCCAGCTGGCACAGCACCCACATGGGGCTCTTACTGCATGAGGTGAACCTGTCCCCAACCGACCGTGAGGCTCTGCGTCCGCGCTACCAGGCCCCACATGCCCTGCCACGCTGCTGCTTGTACTGCGCAGTGTTCCTGCGTGAGCTCACTGGTCCCACTTGGAACAGCTTACAGCAGCTCCCTGCGCCTGTACCCCAAGGGACGCAGAGTCCAGCCTGCACGTGGTGTGCAATCCACGTGGGTTTGTGTGGCTCCCACAGGGCCGACCTTCCCGGCTCCTCCTAATGCTCAGGTCTCCAAAATATACCTCATCTTGAATTTTGAAGACAACAAAATCATTTTGAGGGTTTTTGTGTTTTGCTTTTTTCATGGTATTGTGGGTGGAGGCCAGAACCTTCACACTGAGCTGTATCCCCAGCCCATTTTTATTTTTGATTTTGAGCCAGTGTCTTGCCCTAAGTAGCTAAGTTGCCTCAGCTGGGTTTGAACTTGTGATCCTCCTGCCTTGGCCTCTAAAAGTGCTGGGATGACAGGTCCGTGCCTCTGGGCCCAGCCGTCCCAGTAACTGTGGCTCTATCGTGGTGTCTGTAGTCCTTGGGATGGTCCTAGATCTCCTCAGGGTTTTCTGAAACCCACAGTGAGTCTAAAAGCAAGCCAACTCTTCCTGGGGAAAAACTAACAGGCCAAATTCTCCCTCCAGGAATACGCCTCCCAGGAAGCTGGCAGCCTTGGAGAACTCTGCTCTGGGCACTTTGGTACTCTGTAAAATGACGTCTCAGTGACTGGGTGGGTTCACTACTGCCCCAGTGGAGACCACCCCTCCCGTGTATGTAAGGACTCAGTATTCCACACTGCACACCGTGGCCCTTCTGTTCTTCCTCTTAAGGACTGTCCCAGTTTCTGAAGCTCTGTCACCAACTAGCCTGCAGAACGCCAAGGTAACCACACGGCCTTCATTCTTCCCTGTCTTCATAACTCTTCCTGAAATGAGCTGAGCCCACGGCATCTGTAGATCCACCTTGGGACTCTTGCTCCCTCTGGCAGCAGCCGCCTCTCTTGGGAGCTGGTGCACTCTGCTAATTCTGGCATCTCTGCTCCAAAGCCACACCCCAAACCACTCAGCTCCAAACTGGAACACCACGCCACCGTGTCCCGCCTGCCCACTCCGCTCCAACGTGGGCGGGGTCCCTCCTAGAGGTCGCACCCTCTTTACCTCATCATAGCCCCACAACCAGTTCTGAGTGGATGTTAACGTTAGTCCACGTCACAGAATGCACCTGTGGTCATTTCTTTTCACTTTCTGGCACTGTCCCCACCTGAGGCTCGCCACATGCCCACCCGGTCACTTGCTGCTGGACCCCAGCTCCCTGCTCTCCCAAGCAGAACTGCTACACACGCGAGTGTCTGAGGATGTGTGCTCTCACGTCTGTTTGAGTTGCCAGGTCACAGACAGAGGACAGCCGACTGCCTGTGGAATCCAGCAACGTGCTTCAAAACGACGGCACAGTTAATATCCCTACCAGTGGTGTAACAGGGTGCCTGCCACCTGATTCTGTCACCCATGGTGACAGACCAGTCTCTTCAGCTGAAGTGGCTGTAACAGGCAAGGGGCAGTGGGAGCAAGTGCCCGTCTTCATGCTGCAAGAGTCCCGGGCACCGGCTCCTCTGCTGGTGTGGCTGTACCAGGCGCACACCTGGAAGCTACCGAGCGCTCTGTGGAGCGCCCAAGGGAGGGTCTTCTGCAGGCCCAGTTTCCTTCCTCTGAGTGCCGCTGCCCCTTCTCCGGCCTCTGACATCTCTGACTCCCATGCCCTTCCTGGGCTATTAAAATAATGCTGGGAAACACATGCTTACAAGAAGCTTACAAACAAGCATACCACTCCTCCAACTGACTGCAGAATCCAAGACAAGAGAAACCATGTCGCCCAGCAAACAGGGTTGACAGTGCAGTGCGGCACCCGGGACGCCTGTCAGCTGATGACCAGGGTGCCGTGACAGTCCCATTTATGTGACCACTGCTGATGGGACAATTCCAACACCAATGCCTCCCTGCTGTCAGCACGCGCCTACATGTGTGGGGTGCACGTGTGCACACACATGCACACACACACATACATACACACACTGTGCTGCCAAGCAGAGGCACCAGTCACCTCCTCAGGCACACTAATCCCCTCTCACTGACGTCAGTACAAACAACTCCGAGAGACTTAACACCACAAGGTCTCTTCGCGAGGGACAGAGTGTCTTAACTTAAAACATGTTTGGCTATTTGGAAATTACACTGGCAAGCCAGCCAAAGCCATCTGAATTCATAATGCTATGATTTAGAAGACTCCTAAGAAGATAATACCCAGTGAGCCAGAGGACAGGAGAGAGCACCAAGCTACTTGTTCACCATGTGGACGTCCACACTAGGAGTGGGTAATCTGCTTTCCTGTGGGCAGTTTGGTGACTGAGCATTTAAATTTTCATAGTAACCTGCTTAACATCATGTTGCTGAGGTTGCAATCTGACGAGCACTCAAAGAAACTGGGGAATTTCTTAATCCCAATATTTTGAAAATGTTTTACATTGATGTGTTTAGTGCTGATGAAAAACAGCACAAACTAAAAACCATCATCTACCAGGCCAGGCGTGTGTGCCATTAGGGACAGGCGGACATCTTGAGGCTCTGGTCACGCAGTCCTGGCTACTCACCAGTAAATTGATTTACGGGAGGAAGTAGCAAGAAGACGTATAGAGATGGAAAGCCACGCACTAGGGCGTGGGCTCAGAACCAAAGTGGAGAGGGTCACAGGGCAAGTACACACAGTAACGCAGCAACGCACACACACAGACACCAGCAGCCAAGGCTGCACCAGGATCAAGAAGCCAGGACGGAAGAAGCAGTAGTTGCCAGAAGAAAAGAACACTGTTTGCATACCCCATGTTATGATTTCTGTTGTGGTGGAAAAGACTTTTAAAATTAATAGATTTCAACGACAAGGTGGTTTATAATAGCTCAATTTTTCCAGTTGAAATCATTTTATTCCTGAGGACAACCTCATTTTAATGTCAATAAAAAATTCCCACACCACCATTCCATTATCCGGTTTCACCATATGTGGGTGATTTGTCCCTGAACACTGACTGAAGGGCAGTTCACAAAGTTATTGACAATATTCTTCTATCTTAATTTAAATTCACTGTGCATTCTTCCCCTTACAAAAGTGTTCTTGAAGTTAACTCATTCCTAGTAGTTGTAGTTGAAAGAAATATACACTCAAAACTAGCCATGCACTTAAGTTGAGACACAGAGATTTCTAAATAATTCACTTCGCAATATCTTAATATTCTTTAATATGGAATTCTCTGAAATTTGCATAATTTTTAATGGGGAAACCCATTATTTCCAAAATTATACTGGTGATTTTGACTTCACTGGATTTGTACATGTAAACTGAAGTCATTTATGTGACTCCCAATTATAGTAAGAATATACATAATGAGAAAATACAAGGTTGTGTTTGATTAAGGTCTATGAACTTCACTAAATGGATGTTTTCAGCAAACAACTGTATAAGGAATTAGAAATATGACAAAATGAAACTTGCCTAAAGAACAATATGGCCTCGGTCCAAGAGTATCATCCGCCCAAACAGCTTAAACATGATTAGATTAATTACACTGCCTATGTAGGTTAATTATATACTACTTACATCAACTTGATGTATGATGAGCTTTTACAAAAGTCTCAAAAGCTGGTATTTGAAATTCCATTAACATTTTCAGGAAAAATGTCTGAAATTTTACTCTATTGATACAATTAGGTAGATGCTTTTGCCTGAGATCTGTTTTCACTGTAAGTGCTCATTAAAAATTATTTTAGGAGTTATAGGAATATTTAATGATGTTCCTGAAATGTATGCATGTGCTTACCTTATGCCGACATCAGCTTGAAAGTAAGGCTTAGAGAATCATTCTCCCCATAGCTGATTAAAACACACAATACTATATAAACATTTAATAATCCAAACCAAATGCTCCTCTTAATGCTGTGTCAAGGATATCACCTTATTAACAGATACATGTTTTTCCCTACAAGGGTTACGTTAATTTACCCATTATGCAGAATATGTCGCACTCGTGACTTGGGCATGAGCCTCGGCTTGTAACCGCAGAGCCTGCCTCCCCAGGTTGCCTCATCTCCCCTGAGGTTCGCCTACAGGACCAGCAGCGCTCCGGCCTCCCTCGCTGCCGAGGCTTACGGAATACGCTTCGGAGGCCTCTGTGTTTACACGGTGTGGGTCAGCTCTAGATTCTACAGGCTGTTCAAAGGAAGGGCCTGGTCAGCAGGGGGGGATTCGAGGTGTGTGGTAGATTAGAGTTTACAGGCAGGTGGTGGATTAGGGGCATGCTGTAGACACGGCTGTGTGGCATATGACTAGGCATGTGACCTGGAAGAGGTGGATCACTGGGGATTTACCCAGAGTGGGCAGGATACGGAGGCGGGACCCTGAAAGGGAGCATCACGGGGATAGGACGTGGAAGAACATACGCTGGCTCCACCTTGCATCCCTGACTTGGCTTCCCTGCCATGAACAGCTAAGCCTGTACCATGTGCTTCCACCATTCCCGGCGCCCATGTGACCTTCCAAAACTGTGAGCTAAAATAAACCTTTATTCCTTACATTATGGATGTGGGGTATTCTGTCCCAGCAATGACGAAGTAACTAAGACACTCTTATATGGTTCTCGACTTCTCAGTTGCCTCTCTACATTGTAACCTCATCTGCCTCATCCTGGAGGAACTTCAACCCAATCACCTCTTACAGCTCAGACACTCTCCCTCTGGCTCAGCCTGTCCAGGTCACAACAGTTCCCAGAGTGGGTGGAGTGTTTCCTACCTAGAATCCCAGCTACCCAGGAGGCTGAGGCAGGAGGAAAGCAAACACATCCCCAGCCTGGGCAGTGCAGCAAGACTATGCCTAAAATAAAATGTACCAGGTGCTCGGGATGCAGCTACTGCTGGAGCTCTTCCCACCACGCAGAGGATCTTGGCTCAATCTCTCACACCCCCAAAGAACAAGAAACTCCTTGCGAATTACTGTCTCATTCCAATTTTTTAGCACATACCACATTTGAATAAGAACTGTATTTTTATTATAAAGTTTTATACTACATACATACATACATACATATATCAGATAATAAAACCTGCAAATTCAGAAGTGTCTATTTATTGTTGTATCTCTGGTAACTACCACAGTGACTGCCAACAGCTTAATCCTATAAATACCTGCTTACTAAGTAAAAGAGGATATAGTTTTTCTGTCGGTTATGGTTTGGCTCTGGAATGTCCCACCAAAAGCCTCATGTGCTCGGATGTTGTAAAATACCGTTCTGTTGGGAAGTGAAGCCTGGATGGAGGGGATGGGACAACGAGGCTTGACCCAGAAGGGACAGGTCACTGGGAGAGGACCTAGGAGGGTAGCTCCGTCCCTCCTGCCTAGCTGGGCTTTCTGTCTGCCACACTGGGAAGAGCTTCCTCCGGCTATGGGTCTTCCACATGCTCCCACCATTGTCAGCCGCCATGTATGGACGGTGACATTCTAAAACTGCCAGCTAACGTAAATCTTTCCTCCCTTACGTTGTGGATGTGGGTATTTAATTCCACCCATGATTGAGTAACTAAGATACTTTCCAGGATAGTTTTTCTAAGTCATCCTTAACGGAATGGGTCATTCATAGGTTAATATTGTCATAGTTTTAGAAATTCCAAATCACACCACATCTCCAAAACAAGGGAAGGCTCCTCACTAAACCAACAATTAGACCTAAGTCTTTTCTTACGTATTCTTTGGGTCTGAAAGAGTCTTGGGCACACAAGCAAATAGTGCCCTCCTGACCTCCAAGAGTAGGTGTAACACATCTACCAAGCTTGGTGACGTTGAGCTCCTATGGCAGCCGGCATGAGTGTGCCAGGCCCGGGGATCTTCACTCAGAGGAACACCAAGCTCAAAGTACTGGACTCACAGGGAAGGAACGAGGAAAGAGGGGACTCAGCCTCAGGAACTGAGGGTCAGAATCCAGGAAAATAAAAAGATGGATCTAGTGATGTTCAATACAGTCACATGAGGACACTGCTGTGCATCTCCACGACTCGGGTGAAAATCACCACCAGGTGCTACTTGGTTCCTTAATTATTCCACCTTCTGACCTGTTTCCACATATTATCACATCCTAAAACACCAAAGTGAATCAGAAAGAATCAAATAAGGAAGTCCAAAACCATGCAAGTCTTATCAAACTGTGAAAAGGCAGCAGTACATCTGGGGGACAGGGAAGCGGGTGTGCATGCATGTTCCCCAGTATTCGGATTCCTGTCCCAAAAAAGCCCTCTCTGAATAAAACCTCACTCAACACAACAGCTCTGCATAATGTCTTTCTTCTCTCTCCATTTCTGCAAGAATTCTAGACTGCCTTTCATCTTCCTTTTCTCTTTATTTATGGATACATTATTTCAGATTATTTTATGCACCTATTAAGTGCTTAAATCTAATTCTAGAAATACCTGGTGCGCTACGTGTCCTTTGTTGCATGACTAAGTCTACCACTCCTTCCACATCCCTTTTTATAATCTTGAATATTAAAAAAGAAGAGGAAGAAGGAGAAAAAAGAGGAGAGGGAAGTGGAAGAGGCAGGATCCCAAGTTTGAATCCAGCCAGGACAATTACGCAACTTAGTGAGTCAAAACAAAGTGAAAGATACAAAATGGACTGAGATATAGTGCCACATAAGTGCCCTGGTCTCAATCCCCAGTACCACACAAAGAAAGAAAGAAAGAAAAAAAGAAAGAAAGAAAGAAAGAAAGAAAGAAAGAAGAAAGATATTATCAAGAGTCCAGCAAAACAAATACAGATTTTTCCTTGGCCAACAACCTCTGAAGGAAATCTTTCCACTCTTAATTGAACCTGAAAAATTCTGGAATTGTCATTATACCTTTAATTAGAATATACAAACTATGAACTAAGAAACAAAAATCAGTATAACCTCTAAAAGAAACTCTTCCATAGGTAAGAAACACGAGAAGTAGGAGCCAAAGTTCAGGGACTAAATTTTAAAACCTTAAGAATTTGGCAAATTGCAGCTCTTATCTTCCTTTATGATTTAGAAAAAAATAACTTCATTCAATTTTATTATCAAATCCCTTCATGTAGCTCCCAAAACGCCTCTAAGCCATGGGAGTTTGAGATAGATCAGGTAAACAGAAAGTGTGCAGGAGGCAGAGAGCCAGTGGCTACTCAAGGTAGGTGCGGCATCTAGCGGAAATGACCTGAGTCCCCAGTGCACGGCAGGCACACAGCAGCAAGGCCACCAACGCAAACCTGAATACGGCACCCTCAACTCCCCCCTTGCCAAAGAGACAGGTGCAGAAATGGTCAGGGAGACCTTCCTGTTCTCTTTAGGGATGTCAAGGCCCAGCAGGGAAGCATTCTGGGCAAATTCTGGGTAAGTTCACTCCCCCCTTTTGTCTCCCCAAGTTGACTGACAAGTCAAAAATGCCAGGTGGTAAGGTGAGGGCCTTGAATTTGAATAATTCAAATGCACTAACCTTCTTCTTTGGGAAGCAAATGTGGAACATGCAAAATCTCCTTGGCATTTAAATGACCTTGGGAAAGTTGGTAAATCTTCCTCTGTTAAAGGTCTCTGCTTTGTATATAAGAATCATAACAAAAAGTATGTCCTATCCTTGCTATAAATAAATTACATAATGTATGTAAAGTATCTAGAAATTTTTAGGCAAAAAGGAAAAACAGAATCCACATAAATTAATCTAATGTGGAAAAAATATAATAGATATAACTTCAAATTGAAGCTCTTAGTTATTTATGTGTCCACTAAAAGAATGAACTATCAAATGCCTTAATCAAAAGTAAAACTGGAACATTCCCCCTCAGTCTCTTTATTTTACACACACACACACACACACACACACACACACACACACACACACACTAGCAGATGCACAAAGAAAATCAAATCCAAGGCTGAGCAAGCTAAAAATGCGTAAATTTGATCCACTCAAAAGTCATATTTTTTCTGAAGTAAGCTATCTGCTCAGCTGCCAAGTGTGTCAAGAAATATTTATTACTATTATTATTTATTACATTTAAAACTAGTTCATCCCATCTACCTGCTGCTGTGGCTTCAATGTGCTCCCTAAATCCACGTTTTGGAAATATAATTCCTGAAGCAGTAGCACTTGGTGGGAAGCAGCCGGTCACGAGCACTCAGCCTACATGGGCAGGTTAGTGGCGTCTGCACGGGATGTACGGCTTGCAATGTCTGGCTTGTCACAGCAGTGCCAGAGTCCCTCCCGCGCAGTCGTCCCGTGTCTCCTGCCTGGCGCCCTCCAGCACGACAAGGTGCAGCACCCAGGCCCTCCCAGATGCCAGGCCACGTGCTCTGGACTTCAGAGCTCCAGCACTGTGAGTCCAATACACTGCATGGTCTGCGGATCCTCCAGATCAGGTATGACAGCAACAGAAAACGGACATGGGCTTCTGCCTTTCACCACGTGGCAGTCATATTTTGCATCTTAAAATGACAGTATCAGGAAAAGCATAAGCATCTATGTGTGAGGAAACACAAACTTGCACATGATTTTACGGGCATGTAAATAAACAACCATAGCTAAACCAACAAGAAAACGATAAAGGAATAACCACGTGCACCTCTTCTTTCGCAATAAATAAAATGTGGTAACCCCAAGTGAACACATAAATAAAAAATAACTTTGGAATCGTGAGATGTCTGAATAACTTCCATGGCTGAGTAGACCCGAATCATTTGAGATTATTCAATTAAGTGGTTCCCTGGTGACCTAAAACATTAACACACCTTCCTAAGCCATTATTTCTAGCACACTCTAATCCACCATTTTTTTACAAACATGGCTCTTCTTCCTTTCAAATTCAAATGCTAAGTATTGCAAATTCAAATGATGAAAACCTCACGAGGCCATCATCTCTACATACAAAACAAAAGGCATCTGTGCGTCCCAGGTTGGCCACTGGACTAATGCCGCTGCTTCAGGACCTGGACTGACGCCTCTCTCCACCACTGCCGCAGCCACTTCCCACTGCTGCCAGGGTTTGATGTCTTAACTCTTTTTTGAGACTTCTGGAGTATTTTGTTGGAGGACCTACACTCTCACTTAAATAAAGTGTGAAGGCAGGGGTCGTAGCTCAGCAGTTCTAGTGCTTGCCTATGAAGCAGAAGGACCTGGGTTTGATCCCCAGCACCACAAAATAGCTAAGCATGTTGGTGCACACCTGTAACTCCAGCACTCAGGAGGCTGAGGTACGAGCATGAGAGTCACAGATTCAAACCCCGCTCTGCTGCACCGGGCGGTGTGAGTCCGGGCATGGCACACTACCTCTTCGAGTGGGAACTGCTGGCATGCCAGAGGCCTAGGAAACGGCGGCCATGGAGAGCGCCGCGTATGAAGCGTGCAAATCCTTTGGCATGGTGCACTGTCACGCGTAGCACTCAGCAACAGGAGAGGATGCTACGATTTTCATTATCCTATCTGTCAACTAAGTATTATTAATAGGCGTGAACACGTCCTGGCACACTGCCCAAAATCGGTGACTCTCGATCCATGGGAGGCACCAACCACTATGCTGGGAAACGTGCCAACCTGTACGTCAGGCAGACGGAGAAAAGGAGCCGGAGGTTAGAGCCAGAAGGCTGCCAGCAGAAGCCAGCTCAGAGCCCAGAGTGGTGGGGACTAGGATGCCCACCTGAGGGTCACTCACCTCATGACAGGAAGCGTGGAGAACCTGAACCCCAACGGCCTCGCTCGCAGGATGTCCCATGGCCCACCCCAACACCCAGTCCTGTCCCTCACCCTCCACTTTCCTCCCTGCGTGGCTCCTTGTTTCTAGGAAAGAGATACCACATTTCTGGAGGCCATGCTGGTCATTTGCAAACACTTCCCACCCTACCCCAGCTGGCTGCGGTAACACCAGGTGGCTAGCCACTGGGGCTGGAAGCCCCCATTCCCTACAACTGCTTTCCTGAACCCATCACTAATAACCTCAGACAATAACAGCTACTCTGAGCGTGGTGGCCTACGGCTTAAAACCCCAAGCACCTCTGATCACCTACCGATTATGCCTCAACTCTCACGGCCGGTCCCTGAGGTAGCCCAATCCCACGGCCAGTCCCTGAGGTAGCCCAATCCTACGGCCTGCCCCTGAGGTAGCCCAGCACTTGATCACGCTTCTGATGAATGTCACTCCCAGAGCTTCCCTCAGGCTCTGCCCAGCCAGCCCGGGTAGGTGTGAGCATGCTGTCACATGTCACCCTACCTGTGTCCCCGGCACCCTCTGCTCCAGCATCTCTCCCAACATGTGAACTTCTCCCTTGCCCCCACGACACTGCAGCCTGTTCCCCAGGACCTGCTGAGCCCCGGCCATCTCCAGCCCCTCAGTACACTCTCTCTGTAACAAGAGTCAGCACCCGAGAGCAGCTGAGTGCTCAGGGCACTCCAGGCCTAGGGTGCTCCAGAAGTGAGCCCCAGGCAGCACACCACGCATACATTCCTCTAATCTGGCTGCATGTGAGGGCCACACCCACAATCTGGACACCAACAACCCAAGCAGAGCTCAGACAATGACCCAGGCCCACTGCAGGGGGCTCTGAGTCTTAAAACAGGGCCACAGGCTTGGTGACCAGGACTACTGGCGGCCTGGAGGGGTCCAGCTTTTATCAGGTAGCAGCTTAGAACCAGCCCTCAGCTAGGCAGGAAAGGAGCAGAGCAAGGGGCCCAGGCGGGAGAGCGCTGCGCTCTGGGGAGTAGGGCCTGCCCTGCTCCCGGGTGCCCCCCCCCCCCACTCCAGGCAGCACCCATCCCTGCTGTTAGAGACACCTTGAATCAGGTTACTTGAAGCCAAATCCATTTGAAGCTAATATGCACATGCATATGCTTACATCAGGACAAAATTCAAAATACAACCTCCTTGACTTCAAGTGCTCGAATTAATACAGCTGGAAATAATCAACTATCAAAAACTACAGCTTTTTATATAGACGTTCACGCACTGTCATTCTGCCACTGAGCACACAGAAAACATCGCGATTTTGTCACGGTTCCTTCTTTGGAAGGCAAACCCTTTCAAATGTGAGATCTGCCCGGCCTGGTGGCACAGGCCTGCCCTCCCAGCACTCTGAGAGGCTGAGGTGAGAGGATCACCAGGTCCAGCCCAGCCAGGGCAACTTAGATAGATTCGGTCTCAAAATCGAACACGGGACAGGGACGAAGCACAGCACAAAGACCCTGCATCCCATCTCTAGCACCAAAATAAAATAAATAAACAAAATGTCAGTAAATAAATACTTAAGAATGAAATACCAGATGCTTCTCTAATCTCTCTTAGGGTCTTTCATAATGTAAAGATAAACATAGATATACATTGGAAAGACTGGATAATAATTATAACTGAATAATTACTTGAAAACATAAAAAGTCTCCTGGTATAATTGTCTCCTAGAATCAAGTATGTCTTTATAGAAATATAAAGCGGCTATCTGAATACACTCTCTAGTAGTATTCTTCATACTTAAAGTCCTAGAATTTATGCAAAATGTTCTGACATTAATATAGTTTAATTTTTAGACTTAAAAGCATCAAGAGGAAAAGTGTACATTGAATCCTAAATGACAATCTCTTTTATAGGCTAATGATTCGTAGTCCATTATAAATGATTGTTTAAATTTTTAATTATAAAAAAACCCAAATAGAATTTTAAAGCAATTTTAGAGAAGGCGTGGTAAACACTTCTAGTAAGTTATATACTAAAAGTAATGTGTTTAAGCTGGGCCTGGTGGCACAGGCCTGTAACCCTAGCACTCTGGGAGGCTGAGGCCGGAGGACTGAGAGTTTGAGCCTAGCCTGGGCAACTGAGTGACTTAGTGAGACCCAGTCTCAACTTCACAATAAAAAGGGGCAGGTATGTAGCTCAAGGTAAAGGCCCTGAGCTCAATCCCAGCAAACAACAACAACAACAAAACAAAAACAAAATTAACTGAAAGTTTTAAACGGTCCTTTCTGAAGAAACTCTGCATTATCAGTTCCTCAAATAAACGTAAAACATCGTAGGAAAATATGTAAATCATTACTTGCCAGTTCTATCATTGTGGGCCTGCTGTCTCCACTCCTTCCACTCGTTATCACTTAACTCTGCATGCCCACACCCTTCCTGGCACAGGTCCATGCATCGCTGGTACAAGCAATCCGCATTTGACAAGAGCACAACAGTTCTAATCACTTCGACAGCTTCGCATTAAAGCCTTCACATTGTCACCCACGTTGGTCAACCATGCCAGTCTTTGTCACACTACAGCCTATGTGTTATGCCATTAAATCAACACCACTTTGGTCAGGAGGGAAAAATAATAATCTATCACAAAAAATTAGTAATGCTATTTAAAGAGACAAACTACAAAATAAAATAATACTAACATAATGAAATAAGGAGAACTGTCTGAATATACATACATATGCGCACATATATATGTACTTTGCCCACTAACTCAGATCCTTTAGTGAACAAGTTGCTTATTAAAGTTACCTCTCTGTAAACACTAACCCCAGCACACCGCATCACAGGTGTCTTCCATAAAGACATTCTAGTCCAGCAAAACGGGTTTCTCCGTGAGACACTAGTGCTCTTCGGGAGCACAATGTCCCCTCCATGCAAAGGTCACCCAGTCAGCATCATAGCCAACAAGACCGATACAGAGCACTGAGCTACAGGAACAAACACACGCTCTCATGGTCTGACGATCACGAGCAGTGATGATCTTTAAAAACCAAAGAGGCGGATTTCTACACAATGGCAGATGGCAGATGGTCACAGATCACACATCTCTTTCACCTAACGGGGAGGGTCCGGGTGGAAGGCACAAGTCCTCACCAAGGATAAGGCAAGGACTTGGCAGAAACGCAAGCTCCCACTTTGCAGCTGGCGTTACTTTGCAGTACCTGCTTAAAAACAGGAAAATGAGTGCAGAGTCTTGTCAAACTCACCCCAACATTTAAGCCTCTCGAAGGCTGTCTGCAGTGCTGACAGTCAGCAGGAATGAATACCCATGATTTCTGACTCCCTCAAGACATTGTCCTGACCATAAGGTTTCTAAATATTTTACTTGGAAAACCATTAAGTGATTACTTTTAAGTACAATGAACACTTAACTTGAATGTAAGAAATGATGTCTTTTTTGTTTATTGGAAGTTTCTATTTTTCCTGTATCACTAAATATCTCAGAGCAAGTTCTGAAATACTTCATGATTGGTAGCTTTGCAATGACACAACCTGGACCTACGCACAAGCCTACCTCTGGAAAAAGGCTGGTTTATTGCTCAAAAGAAAGTTCCAGGGTATAATCATAGGAGCCAGCTTTTTGCAAAACTCACACTAAGGCCAAGGATATATACGAGTTTATTTCTCATTTTAATCTGTTACTTTCCCTCTGGGAGAGATGAACTCTATTCTGGTGGACAGCTGGCTGTTGGAGGAGGCCTGCAGGAATCTCTGACCAGGCCGCCCATTGTCCATGTGGCACTGTCCCAGGCAACGCTGGGTAGACGGCAGTTCCACTGAGGCCTCTGGCACAACGTCAAATGATCTTCTAAGACTCATCGATGGCATACACGGATGTGCACAATTACACCATAACCACAGTTCCACTGTGTGAAAGGGCCACCAAGCAGCATGGCCTAGCAACAAAGAACGCCACCCTCTCAGAAGATAGCATCAGTGAGACTGCAGGCCTGTGAGCCTAATGAGCCAGCCAACTAACCTCAGTAGTGGTGACGAGCTGCAGGCCCTGGGCCACACGGTGGGCACTGCTTTCTTCCCCCATGCTTCTGAATTAAGTGAACCCAGGCCAGTTACTGTCCCTCTGCATTCTCAACTGGAAAGTCCTGACAAATTCTCCTAGGTCATCAGGCTGCTGTGAGGACTAAAGGAACTGGGACAGGCAAGCGACTCAGCTGGTGAATACCATGGGCTTTGACAGTCACCTCCTGCTCCAAACTCAACAGGCTTCTGAAATGGGGGCCCAAGGAGGTTACCTGCCATCCTCACAAGGACAAGACATGTCATTCTAAGGCGTGTGTCCTTGCTCACTTCTCTTATTAAGGGACGATCTACTTGTAAATCAAAATATCAAGAAAAGTGAATGGAGAGCATGAGAGGAGGTGTTTCTACCCCCCTGCTTACAGCAGGGAAGTGGGTGCCAGGTAACTCCAGCCCATGGCATTGGAGGCAGAGCCAGAGGAAAGAGTAACAGAGGCCAAGCCAGGCGCACTCAAGTCCGATCAGAGGGAATCCAGTCCTCAGGCCTGTCCATTATAGGACTCCAACCAAAATAACTATCTAGTCAGGCTCGGTGGAGGTAGCGTAGGGAGGGAGCACACAGAACAAAGATTCTGAGGAAGGCCGGAGCTGAGGCATCTGTGCGGCTGGTGGGTTCCCACGCAGGGCCCTCTGAACTCGACAACCAGGAATGCCTGGTTATGTAACAGCTTTCATGTTCCTGAGAATATCCATTCCACTGTCGCTGCATGTTATACAATGTTGCCAATCATCAACCCTAATTCAATATAGATGATTTGTACATGTTTTCCTTCTGAACAGTTCCATTTTCCAAAATAAACGCCTGAGCACTCTAGAGGACACATGCGTATCAGAACCTACGAATATTTATTATTTTGTGCACACATGCTTCTTTGGGAGGAAAGAAAAGAAAAACATCAATTTCCCTACCTCCTTTGAGATGCTAACATACTGAAAAATCATATTACAATCTTTAAATACACTGCCCTTGCTCAAAATCAGCCACACTGTAATCTACATTTTACAAAGTTCACAATCCTAATTTTCAAATTAAAGCCCATGGGCACAGCCAACGGATCAGCACCTCTGTGTTGGGACACAAGTGTGAATGTTATTTTACATGTTTACAGTTCTTGTACTCAACTCAAGCCTGAGATACTCCCATGAAGATTTTCTGAATTGTAAGCATGCTTCTTCCACTATACCAATTTGGTCATATGCTAGTCATTTCAGGCATAACTGTTATTTTTTTCATAAAATTATTTCATCAGAATCATTTGTTAGACATGCAAACACTACAATAACATCTTGATGTCTACAGTTATGAGATATGTAATAACCCAGAAATAGCAAAGTCCCGTTTCCAATGGGACACTCTGTCATAAGAGCGACTCAAAATAATGATTTATTCCACTGTGTATGTGTGGTATAAGTCACCAACGCGTTGATACAATTGTCTGTGTCTCCATGTCAATAACCAGAGTAGGGATTAAAAACAACCCATCACATGTAAAATCGCTGAAGTTGACCACTTTGAGCAGTCCCTTGCACACAGAGAGTAATCGGTAATGTGAGGTTCTTAAGAAAAGGCTTAAAAATAAAAAAGTACAATGACAAACTGTCTTAGGTACTTTTTCGTGACTATGAACCAATGCCTGATATGCACAAATTGGGAGAGGAAAGGCTTGGTGTAGCTCGCAGTTGCAGAAGGTCAAAGGACACAGTCCTTGCGTGGGCAACCGGCAACAGCAGGAGCACGTGGCGGAGGGGGAGGTGAAGGCAGCTCCTCACAGCCTTGCGAACAGGAAGCCAAGTCAAGTCCCAAGAGAAAGGAAGGACATAGCATATACCCCTCAAGTCATGTCCCAGTGATCCACCCCTGCTGGGTCCATGTAACCTACATGCCAACTGTCTTTATGAGGTCATCAACGTAAAGGAAAATAATGTATATCTCTTCACGTCGGCACGAGCATGGGTCTGACAAAGGCTAAAACCCCAGAGTGTGGCTGAAGCATGCCACGCTCTCAAGGGAAGGAAGACGGGGCATTCTAATGAATTATTTTTAAAGTGTGCTATTTTAAAAATACATCCTCTGAATAAGTAATAACCAACTATTGATGCATTTTATGAACACTGGCCATATCAAAACCAGCCAGTAAATAATTATGCTTGCCAGGTGCAGTAGCATACACCTGTGATCCCAGCACTGCTGGCGGCCAAGGCTTGCAAGTTAAAGCCTAGCCCAGGCAATTTAGGAAGAAAGGCCCAACTCAAAAAGAAAAATGGCCGGTAGGTGCAGCTCATGCCCAAAACCCTGAGTCTGATCCTGAGTATTTTCTTTAATTATACTTATCTTAGTTAAAAGTTAACAAAATTATCAATACTAAGCTAACTCTTCCCAACACCACCTCCCCGTTTATGATACAGCTGGCATCATTTTTATGATCCACTTCTTGGACAAAGTACAAGCCTCCGGGGGCAAGTGTGCCAGGGCAGGAATGTGAGCTCCTGCCTTCCATGCCGGCTGAGAGACTATGTGCCGGGTGTAGATGGTCAGGAGAGGAGAAGATGGCCCAATGACTATGTCTCTTAAATTCAAAGGCAAGAACAAGCCCAATTTGGGGAAAGTATTCTTTTATACTCTATAAAATTTTAAGGGGTCATTCCTTACATATTAAAATATTCCTGGTGTAATCTGCACTGTAGATATAGTTTAAAATTCCATCCCTTTGCCAGATAAATTTGATCCCAACTTTTAAAAGACTAAAACACAACACTGTTAACAAGGAGGAGACCACATAATAATCCAGCTAAGGAGCTGCACTTACTTCCCTTCTCCTCCTTCACTACTTAAATGTTCCACTTCAGAAGTTTCTCCCATTTTAAGTTTATTTCCCTTGAAGACTTGGGACAGCGGGTGTCCCGGATACTTACTAACAGCTGTCTCAGTCAGTCTCGCATTGCTGGGACACAGCACCCAATAACCACAACGTGAGGGAGGAAAGGTTTATTTTAGCTCCCAGTTTCAGAAGGTCATGGTCCATTCATGGACGACCAGCAATGGTGGGAGCTCATGGCAGAGGCCCAGCTGGAAAAAGGCTGTTCAGGGCATCACAGCTGGAAGCTGAGAGCAAGGAAGGGCAAAGCTAGCACACATCCTTCCGGGTCATGACCCAACATTCACCCCCTCCGGGTCAAGCCCCAGTGATCCATCCATTCCAGACAGGCCCCACCTCTCATAGCACAGGAAATCAAGAGACTGACCTCCATGAGAGAACGACCTTCCAAACACGAGGATTTGGGTGACATTCCAGATCCAAACCATAACAAAAGCGTTCAGCCAACGCCTGCTACTATGTCACACCACAGTCCCCATCTGTCCCTATCACAGGAAAAACGCCCATAACAGAACCCAGAGGCATGGAGATGCACACCATGGAAATCCCAATCGTGTTTCTCCATTTTATTTTTGTTTTTATTGCACATATGAGGCAAGGATGCCAAGTTTTGGCTCCAGGGTTAAGCATTTCCAAAGAGCGCAAAAACAATGAAATATATACATACATCATTTTGGTTCTAAGGCACTTCACAGAAAATATATTAATATAATCAAAAAATGGTGAATATCATATAAATATCATCTTTAAAAGAACGGTTGACTGGAGAACACTGTGCCCTCACTTAGCCACCAGTACCCAGGTCCTATACTCCCAGGTTGGGAGCTGCATTACAGAGGGTCACACTGAGCTGTATGGGCATTGAGAGGTTAAGTGAGGGGAGCCTGTTCCAGCCCAGGAAGGACGGCAGTCCAGGTGGGCTACAAAGCACAGATCTAAAAAGCGCAATGACCCAGCAACTATGCCACCTACGGACATGAACACGTGACACCAGGCAGGCGCAACGCAGCTGCGGTTTGTCTCACTCTTCCCAGTTTTATAATGTAACTCTTTAATTATTTAAATGTTATTCTGATTACTGGCATTCCACAACTGCTGAGCTCGTCACCCTGTGCATAAAAACGATGCATTTTGTTGGTTAAATTGGAGCAGTGGTGTATTTCTCTGAGATTTTTATTTGAAATCAAGTCAAAGCCTGGGAGGTTAGAATACCTTAAAAGTGGAGAGTAACAATGGAAAAGAATTAGTGTAGCAAATGTCACCTACAAGCAAACAGAAATACTTTTCTACATTCTTTCATATGACATTTTATCTAGAGGTTTATGGGCAAAAATTCTTTCCTCTTTAAAAATTAAACTGTTTAGAGCCAGAAAAAAAAAAGTATATTGCTTACTGGCATACAAATAATGGCCCTAAAGTTTTGCAAAATTGTCTTAGTTACTTTTTTGTTGCTGGGACAGAATACCCAACATCTACAACTTAAGGGAGGAAAGATTTATTGTAACTCAGTTTCAGAAAGTCACAGTCCATACACAGGCAGCTGGTAATGACAGGACAGGGCAGGAGGAAGGGCAGGAGAGGGGGGCTCACGGCATGGGCAACCCAAAGTCAGAGAGGGAGGAGGGGTAGAGCTACCCTCAGGGTCCTGCCCCAGTGCCCCGGTCCCTGCAACCCAGCCCCACCTTTTAACAGCACAGGGGTGGATATCCCAGACCCAAACCATAAGAAAAACTATCACCCAGCAGTAATTAATTTCAGGAAGTTGTTCTTTTTGGTTTTAGAATATTAATCACTGGGCTACATAAAAATGTACATGATTGATCAACACAAAGAGACAAGCACTTCATTTCCCAGAGAGGAAAGAGCGCTTGTTTCACTTAATCGAGCCACCTGCATGCCACGATCAGCAGGCAGCAGTGAGATACCACCAAGGATAGGCGAGGACAATCCAGCAGAAGCCAGCTAGGCTTTCCTTCCTACAATCAAGGTGCCTGGGCGAGAATGTGGCATGTCCAGCTCAAAGTGGCCGGGCAAAGCACAAAGGCAAGTTTAGGCAAGCTAGGATCTGCCAACTGACTTGCAGGTTGAAGACACAAACCCGATGGTCAAGGTGGGGAGAAAACGCAGTGAACAGAGCAACCTGGCACATGCTGCGCATCTTCCGCTTCCCCAGAGACGTCACACAAGCTGGGTGCTGAGGCGGTGGAAAAGGAACACAGGAAAGGAAGGAGAGAAAGTGTGCGATTTTTTTTTCTTTACATAAAAAGGGCAGAGTGTGCCTAGGTTAATAGGGCCATAAAGGAAAGGTCAAGGTGAAGACTGAGGACAACTGGGCAACAGGCACTTCCCAAAGTTAAAGTCGTGGCCACCCCAGCAGCAGAAAAGCTCAGGTCAAGTGGACGGCGCTGGGTGCCTGCTGCCACCCAGGGTGGCCTGTGTCCACGGTGCACTCTGCACTTGGTAGTCACCATCTGAGGCAGCTCAAGCCTCACATGCTGGAGAATAACACCGGAGCCCAGTCCCACTTCCGTCTCGGCTAATCCCCTCCCTAGCTGTCATGCAGGAGCTAATTCCCATCACACAAGAACACGTCAGAGCAGACCTGACTGGGCTTAATTGCCTGGTGCCCATGAGGCTCTGCGCACAACTCTGAGTGTGGCAGAGGACCTCCCCAGGTGGCCCCGTCGTCACGGAGGGTTTCTTGGAACAAGCAGTAATGAGGACTGAAATCTGCACACTCACGAAGGTCTCAGCACACATGCTGAGCGTGGGAGGGAGCTCCATGGGAAGCGGCCTCACCAGGCCTGGGATCCACTATCCAGCCGGGATTTACACAGTGTGGCAAGCTCTGAGGGGCCTGGAAAGCCAGTCAGGGCTGGCCTAGGTTTGGAGGGCTGCAATGCTAGCACTCTGGAAGGCTGAGGCAGGAGAAACACAAGTTCAAACCCAGCCTGGACAACTTAGAGAGACCCTGTCTCAAAATCAGAAATATGAATGGACTGGGACGTAACTCAGTATGAAAGTCTTAGGCTCAATCGCCTCGAAGAAAAACAGCCCACAGCATTGAACAGAAAGATAAAACACTGCATTAGAATGTGAGTGTGTCGCAGAGAGGCAACAAAGTCCTTCCAGCTCCACTTCGCATGAAGAGCTGGACTCTCACTAGAACAGCGCAGTCCAGTCTCAACAGAGTCCACTGAACTGCCCTTGGCCAGGCTGGACTCAGCCCTTCAACGTGCTCCCAACAGTGCCTGCGCACCCACAAACCGTCGCCACCCCAGCTGGCGCAGGCAAGCACACCTCTCCTAATCCAACTCCACGTGCGGCCCACTCCTAGACCAACAAGCGAAGGCTGCCACACATCAGCCCTCGTCACCACGTCTTTGGCTGGGCAGGGGAAAGGTGGCATGGAGTCGCTAAAGTTGAAAACGCACATTTTTATCCTTCCGCTCCCTTGGCCCTTCCACCAGAACTAACACGCTTAGAAGATGTAGTCTGCGTACTCATTTTCTTTGACTTACTCAGCTCCATAGTACTGTCTCTTTTACTCAGCACATGGCACGTGCTTCCTAAATGATTCCAAAATTAAGAACTAACCTGTGTCTAAACAGGCGGATGCTGACTAGGATGGAGTAGACCCAGGCAAAGGCAAACACTACCTTATGCACACCACGGAGGTCTTTCTAACCCCTCCCCCTGCACCTTCCCTGAGGGCTAACGTCACGTTTCAACGTGGCTAGGCTATGGGGCTCTGATATTTGCTCAGACACGGCCCTAGACATTCCTGTGAAGGTGTTCTGCAGATATGTTCAATATCTACAGTCGTGTGACCTTAACAAAGCAAGTTATTCTCCAGAACATGAGCAGCCTGGTCTGATCAGCTGAAGGCCTCATGAGCCAAACCCAAGTTTTCCTGGGAAAGACGCGGGGTTCTGTTCTAGGCTGGCAGCGGATTCCAAGAGCGGCCCCCCCACTCCCACCCCACAGTCAACCCCATGCACCACAGTCAGGTAAGCCAGTACCTTGGCACAAAGCTTCGAGTAGGTAGACAGGCACCCACAGGTATACAGAGATCCTACTGGTTCCTTTTCTCTGGTCAGCAATGAAGCCAATTTTAAAAATACATTAAACACATCAAAACTCACTAGAACAAGTTACTTAAGACAGCGGTCACGATAGGAGAGTGCAGTTCCACATGGCTGGGTACACTGGTCCACACATGTATATGGCAAACACCAACCCAAGACTGACTTAGTGTTAAAGGATATCCCAGTCAAGAAGGTTCCCTTCAATGTACCTGTTCTGGGTTTTGATGTAAGTATGAATGTTCTTGATTCCCTCTGTTGCAGATGACTGTGCCCTCGGCAGGACACCATCCTCCCCGGACCACACTCTAAAACAGACCCAGTCATCACGTCCAGTCCTGCCAGAGCCCTCAGCTCAACTACGTGGAGGGGATTCCCAGGGCCACACAGACACACACAGATGGTCTGGTCTCCTGGTCAGATCACTAAGACAACACCAAGACCAAGTTGCCCGCGTGCTCTCCCTCCTGGGATAGTTTTAGGACACAGGCTCCTTTAGCCAGACTAATGCGACACTGGCTCTAGGGTCACCATAAAACTGGCTTTCAGCCCATCAAATTAGTGTGCATTGTCTTATCTGACATAATTCTAAATGTCTGGTAAAGAAATCTCTAGGTTTTCTAACTCTTAATTAAGAGGGTTACAAAAAATTTTTGCTTTATTCCTTATTCTTTCCTTTTCCAACTTGATTTCATTTTAATTTTGATACAAGGTCTCACTGCCCAAACTGATCCTGAGCTCATTATGTGATCCAGGATAGTCCTGAGCTAACAATGTAGTCCAGATTGGCCTAAAACTCACAGCATTTCTCCTGCCTCAGCCTCCCAACTGCTGGGATTGCAGTAGTGCACCACCACGCCCAGCTTATGTGGGGCTAGGGAATTAAACCAGGGCCTTGCGCTTCCTATGCATGTGCTCTAACCACTGGGATATACCTTCCATCCTTCTTTTCCAACTTTCAGAGATTTTTCTTCTACACCGAACTTTTTGAATCTATATCATTTATCTGAATTATTTAGGTGGGTTCTCAAGGAAAACAGTACCATGAGAAGAAATACAGCTCTTTGTTTTGCCTCACAACTGCATCTGCCCTGTTAACAATCAGTAAAAGGATTGGACAGAAGCACAGGACCCATGGAACAGATGGCCTATCCACTGCAAAACAGGAAGCCAGGACTTGAAAGGGAAAATACCCCCACACAGAGGCCACACGATTATTCTCATGGTTCATGCCTTGGAAAAATGTCTGACCAAGAAAACCTGCGGCGAAACTCCTCTCAAAATATCCCTTAAGAAAAGATATCCGGGGGCACGCCCCTTACCAACAACACACACAATGGGTCAGCAGGTCATTACCCACATAACAAGATGTCTTACCCGTCAGTATGTATCTGATGACGGCCACAGTCCCTGACCACAGCTAGAAGTTCAGAAAAGCAATGTAGAGGACAGAGAACTAAGAGCAAAGCCAACACTCAGTGTGTGCTGGAGAGGTCACTGGTGTGGTGAAAGGACAGCTACCAGCTCCCACCATTCCAGTACCAGGGGAGACAGGGGTCCTGAAATTGGGCACCCCACACATGAATGGGACCAGAAATATTTGCTAACCAAAGGAGACAATTCTGCAGCTGCCCATGGCCTCATACATGTGAACACTGTAAAAGAGCTTGGGGCTGTGAGGGGTGAGTGGAGGATGCCACATCAGACCCTGTAAGATGTGACCGTGGAGTCCACCTGCCCTAGTGACTTAGTACTCAACATCCACAGCTTAAGGAAGGAAAGGTTTCTTTTAGCTCACACTTTCAGAAAGCCATAGCCTATTCACAGACGGATAGCAATGTCAGACACACACGGCAGGACCCGAGGCAGAGAAGAGGTCCTCCCAGCATCGCACAGCAGAGCAGAAAGCCAAGCAGGGGGGAAAGGTGGGGCCAGCATACACCCCTCCAGGGCAAGCCTGGAGCACCTGCCCTCCAGCCAGACCCCACCACCCAACAGCACACGGTATCTACGGGTAATCCACAACATCCAATCACAGAAGGCCTGCGGGAAGCACTACAGATCCAAACCACAATCCACCTCTGGCCTCTGGTTTGAGTTGATGACAAAACCCTTCCTCTGGACTTCGCTCCAAATGCCCTGGGATAGCTGCTCTGTCCTCTGCAGTCCTCACTGAGTGAGCCCACACACTTCCTGCTGATGCCAACGTTCCTCCAGAACCTCTGTCTTCTTCATGACTTTGAGCCTTCTGGGGTTATTCTGTTCCAAATTAAGAGTAAAGTTTTAAGCCAGGCCTGGTAGTACAGGCCTGTAACCTCGGCACTCTGGGAGGCTGCAGCAGGGTTGCAAGACCAAGCCCAGCCTGGGAAATCTGTGACTCAGTGAGATTCTGTCTCAACATAAAAACTAAAAAATGAGTTGGGAGTATAGCTTAGTGTGAAGGCCCTGTGTTGGATATCCATCACCAGGAAGAAAAGAAAGAAGGAAGGAAGGAAGGAGAGAGAGAGAGAAACTTTCACCTTACAAAGCAGCAGGGAAGGGCAGCACTGAAAGTGAGTCTAGTGTTATTCAGAACAGTGGAGAGCAGTGAAAATCACATGAGGTGACTAGGGCCATGTCACCCTAAAGCAATGTGTCCTTACTCGCCCAATTCCCATCTACACACGATCTCCAAACCTGAAGACCAGCAGGTCAGGAAAGAGGTGAAATTTAAATTTCCTGGCTCCTTAGAGGTCTAAAGCACAAGCAAGCAAAAATCGTGGTACCTTGGGCCATTCAGCGGAGCTACCCCAGGTCACTCCTGGACCTCAGAGCAGATTCCAGAGCCTCCAAACTGAGAGGGGCGTCCTGAAAGTAAGGGACTAACCAGGATCCAGTAGGACCAGCAGACCCTGTGAGTAACCTGCACTGTGGAAGATAGTCACCCCATTCCAACAAGGGTCTAGGGCTGGCAGCCACGAACACAACAGGTCTGTGGTGGGCAAGAACCGTCAGTGGGATCTTAGCACCCTGGATAGCTCCCCAGCATCAAGGGATGGGAGGAGGTCCTCAGCCTCTAATGCACCATTCTGTCCAGTATTCTAAATTAAGACTCTTTTACTTTTAAAATGTCTCATCTGGAGCTGGAGGCATATCTCAATGGCTAGTGTGCTTGCTTAGCAGGTGCAAGACCCCGGGTTTGATTTCCCAGCACCACATAAAAATTAGTGAGCATGGTGGTACAGGCCTATAATCCCAGCAAATGGCCAATCCCAGCCTCAGTTAGACACCAGCCTGGGCTACATAGTAAATTCAGGACCAGTCTGGATTTACAGAGAGAGACCCTGTCTCAAACAAACAAAATAAAATGTCTCATGTGCTAACTTCCTGCCTTAGACCTTCAGGCTAGTGCTTTCTGGACCATTATCTAGGGGGGCAGAGGGCCTGCCTTGCCTTCAAAATACCCTGGGAGGCAATTCCTCTACCTCTTCACTGCGCAGCTAGCGTTGAGCTCTTTTTGCCGAGGGTTTCAAGCAGGAACTGGCATTCAGCATGGCCTGCCCCTGTTGCCAGCTTACACCTCCCCACTCCAGGGCCCTTGTCCCCTCAGGATCTGGACCACTTCTCATAGGGACGGTCCCCCCAACATCCTGACACCTTATACACTGGGACATACTGTAAGAAATGCCCAGTAAGGCCAGTCCTAGTCATAACATTACTGAAAGTTTATACATGTCTGGGGCAAATCTGTGATGTTTCCTTTAATGACCCAGTTTAGAAATCTATGTATTCACAATTAATTCTGAAAGAGATACATTTTAGCTCTTAAAAGTCTTTATTAAGAAAAACTTCTAGTTTTTTTAATCTTCTGCATATGAACATAACAAAACATTGAAAAAATTGCATAACTCTCATTGAGCTACCTGTGCCCATGTAACACCTTTTTGAAAAGTTAGGAATCGTAATACACAAACTTATCAATCCGTTACTTATAACACATGTTGAAATCTTACCTGAAATAAAGTATTCTTAGTCTGTACTTCTAATACTGAAATTGTGTTCAGTTTAGAGGTATTTTCTTCCTTTTCCTAAACTTCTTATGTGGTATTTCCAGGACATAGGTATTTTTTCTCCTTTCGAGTTTTCCCTAAATGCCTTCAAGAGTCTTACATACTACATGAGAGTACTTGCTTAGTACGTTTCATATCTTCAGACTTATTGCTCTGGTGATGTGTATAGTGATAATGTAAGACTGTGGCTGTGGCTTTCCTGGGGAGCCCGCACCAGTCTGAGTAATCCACACACATACAGGCGCCACAGGCACATGTGCAGGAAAATCCCAGACACCACAGGAAAGCACATTCCCAGTATCACCACGCGGGACAGAGCCCACCCACAGGAACAGGGGCAGGCATGTGACAAGCCAGTGGGAGCTCAGCCAATACGGCGGGCACGTCACGGAGACACCCTGAAAAGACGACTCAGCGAAACACTAACCAATGCTTCCTGGGCATGGGAATACCACTAACATTTGTCACGAATACAGAAAACAAGGAAAGACACCACACCACCCGCATGCATCTTGTCACTATCTACTTGTTCTACACACACTCAAACACAGGCAGGAAGGAGGAGGCCCAAGAGCCAGATGCCCCTGAGACTCACAAGAGAGCAGAAGAAGGAAAATTATCAAACGCCAAGGTTCAGACACACTCTGGGCAAGCCTGCACACAAAGCCCCCGCCAGCCCCCGGGCACTCGTACACCTACAGGGGCAGCGATGGTCCCTCGGACTCACACCTAACCAACACTCATCGTGGGTGTCATACCGTTTGTTACAGAGTGTGCAGAGAGGCCATATGTGGGACACAGCCAGGGGAGGGAAGGGTCACAGCAACAGGAACTAGACTGGAGGGGGTCACAAATGTCACTCTAGCCCCCAGACACTGCAGAGATCCAGTTATCAGCACGTGAGGAAAGTCTGAGCGCCTGAGGATGGCTGTGCGCCACCGCGGTTGGCATCATGAAAGTCCAAGAGCGAGTATGGAATGGAAGTGCCCATCTGAGAGCCGGCAACGTGCAGGGGAGCAGGAAACTCGCTGTGTTTTCAGGAACACGCTGGCAGACCATAGGGCTCAGGAAGGAAGTGGCTCCGGAGGCCAGAGCACGGCCCTCAAGGAAACTCACTGGAAAAATCTGCCAAGAAATACCGTTTAGGTGAAACTCTCTTGATGAAAACAGTATGATTTTTTTCAAAGATTAAACCATGACACACAAGTTGAGGAAAATGTTTAGGCACAAAGCAGAAGGAAAACACAACCTTCAAGTTTTATTCCAAAGTGCGGGAGGTCAGAGGCCGCCAAGCATCACAACGCACCAGAGGACCTCATGCCAGCATCTGGTTCACTTCGGCAGGGGCGGCAGTTTAGGCATTTTAAGAAGTTAAGAGGTTTGTTGGGGACTACCGGTCTGGGTTAGGAATTAGACATTACACAGTAAAATGTTTCCTCCTTTTTTTTTTTTTCATTACTGTGGGGCCTTCTATCACCAGCCCCTGGTCCTTTTCTTCTAATTTAGCGCCTATGGAAACAGCCCAACTGCAACATGCTCGTGCCAAAGAGGACTGAACGGTCAGACTCTCCTGTGCCGCACCAGCTGCACTGAAGACAGCCAACAGCGTGGCATTCGCATGTGTCGCTTGAGCCTCACAGCAGCCCATCCCTTCCATCGACAGCATTTCCCAGACTCCACGCTTCACTGTTCCTGGCGCTCCCGAGGAGTTGGGAGATGCTGCCGACCGAGGCCCGTGTCCTCCACAGAGAGCGGACCTGACCAAAAAGAACACCTGGCAGAAGCCGCCCGCCGGGGTGACATTATCAAAACAGCACACCTGGGACACAGAGACCAAACCCAAACTCAAAGGGGACCAATTAACCACAGGCAGCGGGGGACCTCTGCTGGGCTGGCATGCTCCTTGCCCATGAATATGAAACTGGTGATTTAATAGGCTTTGCTCCTGTAATAACTCTTATCTATGCACTGTCAACAAAATATATGTGAAAATCTTTTAATTCAACTAATCTGAAAGTAATTCCTCCTGCTATTGAAAGTCATATCGAATGTTTGCACAATTCCTTTGCTGCCCTCGTGACACACCCTGGGCTCTCCTGCCGAGCAGAGGCCCAATGTCAGTACTCCTTCTGCCCCTGTGTTCACAAAAATAAAGAAAGGCAGCTTACACAGTTTGGGCTTGTCCAAACACAACAAAAATAAGTTTGCAATAAACACAGGTCATACTACTATTAATATAGCTCACTGCCAGACAAAAGCTAAAAGATCTTTAAAGTTAATGCTACAATTCTTAAAAAAAAAATTCCCTCAAGCCCAGTCTCACAGCTCTACATTCAAGGTGAACTCTGTCAAAAAAGATGAACTGTTATGTGAAGGCACATGATAACTTTAAGTAAAATCCAGTTCAAAAACGTAATAAATCTAACGACATAAAATAAAAACAATCTGGGTCTGGTAGCACTGACCTGTCATCCAGCACTCTGGGAAGCTGAGTGAGAAGGATCCCAAATTTGAGCCCAGCCTGGGCAACTTAGCTAAGTAAGAGACACTGTCTCGAAGTCAAAATTAAAACAGGCTAGAGACGTAGCCCAGGACAAAGGTCCTGGCTCAATCCTCAATACTACAAAAATAAAATGTAAGAAAATAAAATGAAATGAAAACAGTGATTCCGGAAGCTATGTTATGTGGTGGGGTCGGTCCTTGGGTCGAACCATAATATGTTACGCGTTCAGTGCCTGCTGGATGACACCGTTTTTCTGCATAGAACCGCCTTGGCCAGCTGGAGTTGAGGCCGGGCAAGGAGCGTCACTCAGGAGGCCCTTCTGCAGCCAGCTGCACCTGCTCGGCCTTGGTCACACCGGCTCAGCACTTCCGAGCCATGTGGACAGATCTGAATGAGTGCTCTCTGCAAGTCCTCTACGGCACACCGCAGCAGCACCGTGTGCACTGCTGGTGGGATGGAAGCTGAAACGCCCAGGATCACAAGCCTCCCTGTGACCCCTATGCACGCTCACAGTCCAGACCCCACACCTGGGCTCTGTGTTCCGTTGAAGGGCACCCCAAGGCAAGAACTCTGACTTC
The DNA here is from genome assembly GCA_004027205.1 of Ctenodactylus gundi. NCBI lineage: Eukaryota > Metazoa > Chordata > Mammalia > Rodentia > Ctenodactylidae > Ctenodactylus > Ctenodactylus gundi. The sequence goes on from PVKB01003721.1 coordinate 178,028, forward strand.
TGCTCTGGGCCAGCTCGATGTCTGTCACACAGTGGAGCTCAAGAAATACCCAAGTGACGGACAGGCAGGGCAGCGGCTGCCTCTGTCAACGGATGGTACGGAAAAGCCAGGCCACGACTCCATCCAGAACCCACAGGGGTGGCGGCCAGAAAGCAGGAGGGGCACACTGCCTCAGCCCAGCACTGCGCTCTCCCGTTGCCTCTGAGACATGCCTTTGCATGCGTCTGAGGGACCGCGCTGTCCTGAGCATGGGACACCAGAGAAGGCAGAGTATTCCATGACTTGTGGAGGAGGTGGTGAGAGGACAGAGCCTTCGAGTGCCTCGTTTTCTAGACAGTTAAGTGTTCCATGCCAACAGGAAGTTTCGGGATGAAATTCTTCCCTTGTAGACTCTTTTCCCTCAAGATAAGGATGAATTATAGTAAGTTACTAAAACCAAAACGTATTGCTTATTAAAAGGCAGCATGGGGACTGCGGGGAGCAGAGCTCACCAGTGAACGCTCTTGGCTACCAAGTGCAAGGCCCTGGCGTCCACTCTGGCACAGGACGCTTTCACAGGGATACCTGGTAGGATCTAAGTCGACCTCAGAACAAACTCATCTTCCCTTCAGTGTTTCTTTCTATAATCCCAGGAGACGTGCACCCTGAGACCTTCTGTTCCTCCCCGCCCGTGACTCGCAAACCTTACCCACCCTTCACAATCAAGACCAAGCCGACCGACCGTCCTCTCCAGCGTCTTCCCGGACAAAACCCGGGATGAAACGCCACTCCTGACGACCTCACAGCCACGTCCCGCTTCCTGTCACAAGCTGTGGACTCTGTGCTGAGCACAGGCACCGGCCTCCTCCCAAGGGACAAGCGAGGCCCTGGGCCCCTGGCAGCTCACAAACGCTGGCCTGTCCACACGAGCGTCAGAAGAGCAACACACCGCCACTCACAGCGGCACAGCCTGCGGTGAGCGCACGGTAAGGGCTCCGCTTGTCCCACAGGCACTCGGGGCATATCACCAGTGACTTTAAAGGGCAGACACCGCTGCTGACTCTCCGGCAGCGACAAAGCCCCACGCTTCCCCGCAGGACTTTCGGAGGTGGCCACGAGGCGGTGGTGACTGCGGCCCGGCGCCCCCTAGGTCCGGCGGTGACCGCCCGGCACACGGGCCCCGCGCGCACCTCCGCTCTGTGCTCGGCACAGCGAACATCAGGGCCCCGGGGAAACTGCTCCCTCCCTGCAGCGGCGAGAACCGGCTGGCCTGTACTTCTTGCCAAAGTATCTGCGACCAGGCGCCTCCCTGAAGCGACGGAGACAACCGGCTCTTACACCGGCAAATCCCCGCCTCCGCCCTCCGGCTGGGGCGATCGCACTGCGAGACTCCCAAGCCCTGGAGACAGGGTGTCCGCAGGCGCCGGGACGCGTCTCGGCCTGAGACTCAACCAGGGACCCGCGCTCCTGTCGGGACCCGCCGCAGGTGCAGAACCGTGGCGGTGGCCCTTCAAGGACGCGCGCGTCCGCTGCAGCTCCGGGAGGGACGCTCTCCCGAGCCGGGCAGCGGCACCGAGCTGTGCCCGGGACGTGGGCCCGTCCCGGCCAAAACTCCCGCCTCCCGCGAGGTCCGCAGAAGCCACGGGGCTCAGTCGCCTCTGGGGTCGGGCGGAGCGCGCCGCAGGGGTCGCGCGGGGCCCCACCGGCAGCGCCCCGCCAAGCGGCCGGAGGGCGTCGCGCCCCGGGCTTCCCGAGGGGAGGAAAGCGACGGGCGGCAGCAGCGTCGGGCGAGCGCGGAGCCTGCGGCGACAGGGACGCCCGGGTCCCGACCCCGCCGTCCGCCGCGCGCCGGGAGGGCACCGGGGCGCGCTCCGAGGCCAGACCCCGCGACGGCGGAGCCGCAGCCCGCCCGCCAGCCCCGCTCCCGCCGCGCGGGCCCGGCCCCGCCGCGGACACCTGCCGCCCCGCGGGGTCACCCTGCCCCGAGCCGACGCGCGCGCACACGCACACGCGCGCCCCACAAAGCCCCGCGCACCCCGCGTCCGCCGCGGCGCGGGCCGAGGACGCGGAGGCCGAGGCACGCGGCGCCCCCGCCCCTCCGGGTCTCCGCCGCGGTCCCCGCCAGACACCGGCCCGACACGGGCCCGGGACAGCTCCGCCCGGCGGGCCGCGACCACCACGCGCGGGGACCGCCGCCCGCCCGCCCGCGCGCGCGCGCCCCGCCGCGGGACGCGCGTCCTACCTGAGCGGCGGCAGCGCGGCCCCGCGCCTTGGTCCTGCCTCAACGCCGCGCGGCCCCCGAGTCCGCGCCGCCCTCCCGCCGGCCTCCGCGCGGGCCCGCTCGCGCCGCCGACTGCGACAGGGGCGGCGCGGAGCCGCGCGGGGCGGGGGCGGACGCGGGAGGCGCCTCCCGGAGCGGCCGGCGGCGGCCACCTCCCCGCAGGCCGCGCTCCCGGCGGCGACAGCGGGCCGCGCGCGGCCTCTCTAGGGGGCGGGGCGCCGGGGGCGGGGCCGGGGGCGGGGAG